>CAJNJA010040631.1:0-27878 GCA_905231915.1 Symbiodinium necroappetens | reverse complement strand
TGTATGTATGTTTGTATGTATGTATGTATGTATGTATGTATGCAAACAGAGAGTCACACATAACTACACACACACACACGCACGCACCCACGCACCCACGCACCCACGCACCCACGCACCCACGCACACACGCACACACACACACACACACACACACTACTACCTGTTTGGAGTTGCCGTCTAGAGTCCTGCCTTCATTGTGCTTGCATCTGTTTTCTCACATACTACTTATCGCTGTGCTCTTTATAGGACAGCTGGCTCTGTGACCCACCTGCGCTTGTGGCGTCAGCGACCGCAAAGGAACCACCTGTCAAGGTCTTCTGGGTACGGGATGAAAGTCCTCCAAGGTCTCAATCATCAGCCGGAACCACCGTAGCCATGCGCCGCGTGCCCTCAGAGATTTCACTCTGGCAAGCGGTACAAAGCAGAAGCCACTCTTGGAACAATACAACAAGCAGGCAACATCGGAAAGCTTGGCCGGTGCCAGGCACCTGCAACTGCGGCGCATCCAGGCACCCGGGATGTG
Source organism: Symbiodinium necroappetens (assembly GCA_905231915.1). Classification (NCBI taxonomy): domain Eukaryota; class Dinophyceae; order Suessiales; family Symbiodiniaceae; genus Symbiodinium; species Symbiodinium necroappetens. Next base: position 27,352 of record CAJNJA010040631.1, on the reverse strand, counting down.
TGTCTTGGCTCTGGTGGTGTTTATATGGGCTCGGTGTCACCCACCCTCTACAACTTAGTGCAGTGCTGTCGGGTAGAGTCTGCAGGCATGTTGTGAGGCAGTGTTTCTGCGATCGTGGTTACTGGCAGCTTGCATCTGCTACTAGCTGCTAGCTGGCTTGATCGAGATGCGCTTCACCCTGGTGATGCATGTCCCATGCGCTTCTTGACTTGACTTGAACAGGACCTCGTAGAATCCGAAGGAAATTCACAGAGTCTCGTCTCCAAGCCCCACGCAGGGAACACATCAACTTCAGTGCGTGCTTTTCTTTTCCTTGCACCGGATTTCCAGACACAGGGTGGTTGCTGAAGCTGCTTGTTCCTGTGAGCTGCAGCCTATTTGATGTAGCACATGTCGGATTATGATGAGGACTACACACAATTCTATTTCTACGCAAGTCACTGCTCTTGCCTAAGCCTCTCATCGAGAATTCGTTATGGTATCTATTCACACGATCCCAGAAGAAGGAGAAGATTCGGCAAATTCCATATTATCCTACCTATAGGCTCGAACACCCTGAGCACTTACGTTGGCTCAAGGTGAGAGCTGGGACAGTAACGCGCCTTCCAGCGCCCTTGCTTGCCACCAGCACCTTCAGGGCTGATGCCCGGCTCTTCTTAAAGCGGCCTGCACGGGCCCAGCCCTGCTTCCATTGCATTCCGATGCAGAAGCACCCCCCACGGGCTTGGCATCAATGTATTCCAGTCTTGGTCTTGCGCCAGGTGAAGGGGCTTCGCCGCAGCGTGCTACCTTTAGCAGGTCGCCTGATAAACTTGTTGCACTGGTTGACACTTACTATGCTAGTCTAGTCTGCTAGGCGTTAGAGAACACACAGCCGGTTTGACCAGCAATAGGCGAAAGCTAGAATCGAAACTCAAACTGAGGGTGAAACCGAAGCAGCGCGAGGTGCAGAGATGGAACGGCTGCGCCGCGTGACTTTCCCGACAACTTTAACATCACGGGAGTGACACAAAGGCATCTGAAGCAGTTCACCTGCAAAGGAATAGTACCGGTACTGGCGGCTTCTCAGCTAGTTGGTGTGTTGCTGTTCTTTCGCAAGTGAGCAAAACGATCCAGATCATTCGTGCGTCTCAGGTGGAGCAACTTCACAGTGCCTGCCGAGAAGCCCATGACCCACCCCGCCTTACTCAATTTTTCAACCGGATCAAAGATCCAACTCATGAGGCAATGAAAACGAAAAGCTGTTTCGGCTTCAGCTTACGGCAGTCCAACTGCATCCTACTGCAGTTCTCAACTCCAACAACATCCAAGCCTCAGCCATCGTCTTCGTCGTCTTCCTCCTGCAATGTGTCAACTTTCATATTGCCAAGGCTGGCGTCGGCCAGACAGGTCTCAGGACGCGACCATCAACTGCGCCGCTTTTCTGAAGACACTGCCTTCAGAGAGGCCATGGACATCCTGAAGTTCAGCGCAGGGATTTCCTCCACACGCGTATAGGCTACGTCTTGCAGTACTTTGCAACAGTCTGGCTTGCACGGCCCTTAACACCCATCCGGTAACGACGCACAGGATCGGAGTTGCATTCAACACTTGGCACTGTTCAGACACCATCCCCCAAACCCTAAACTTGAACATCTCTCTTTCCAGTGCTCCACATCTTTCGGGTCCATTCTCGAAGCTTTGACCGCCAAGTGCTGAGCTGTCGTCTTCGCTCGTATGCCACAATGGATGCTGTCACTGACAAATTCAGTGTGTCGGCTGGTCCCGGAGAGGCTTCGATCTTTGGCTTCGCAAGGTTGGCAGGCTCGTGCCGAGATACAGGAAAGCGTCGCATGGGTACAGTAGCCAGCATGTCTAGACTCTTCTCAACTCCCTCAGCAAATGCCTCGCCATCTTCTTCGTCCGACCCGAACACGAATGCCAGCCTGTTTTTTGTTAGGTCCAGGTCCCACAGATCGAACAGCGGTTTCTCCGTCGTATCCTTGGCCACTAAGCCCACAAGCTTGGTCCCCGTGCGTTTGAGCGCAGTCATGGCGCATGAAGGATTCACGTCGGCTGGAACTGGTACGACTGCGACTTCCCAGTGGCTCTTCTGCTCCACCATAGAAAAGCGAAATGCTTTGTCCAGCAAGGCACGTGAAGGTCCACCGACGATGCAGAGGGCAGAGATGCCCAGCAACGTGCAGGATCTCAAGACTGCTCCCAGATTACCAGCCGTCGATCCACAAAGCACGAACACGGAATCCATTTCGCCATCGCTGAGTCGACACAGAAAATCATGCCAGGAGAGGGTACAGCGTTGGTGCAATGCCTCGCGCTTCGACATTCCTTCTCCGGATGCAGCTCTAACCTGCAAGGAGCGAGCATGCAACCTTGACACTGCAAAGGGCACAGGCACCGCAAACTGGACTGAAGATGCCGCGAGCGCAAGAACCGACCAAGGTCGCAGTCGATTCTGGCACCAGCCACGTTGAAGCATCGGGCAATGATAACCGCGGTGAACAACGCTAGCTGGTCGTCTGATCCACACGGGCTCAGATAACCTAAGAGCACTGGCTTGAGATAGGAATGGCCTCATGTTTGCTTTCAGCGAAGCATTCCAAAGCATCAGCACAGCATTCAAAGAACCTCGGGCGCCAGAGCTCTTATGAGCTCGACGTTGTGGTGAATCCTCTCGAGCACGGAAATGACAGTCTCAAGCGGGACTTCCGCCTCACGGCTTGCCTCGATAGTCGCCCTTCCCTGGGACCCACGACGCAGGCCTCGAAGCAAAGGGCAATGAACCAGAGGCCAAATAAAACGCAAACAGATGGAATGCCTTGAGATTGACCACCACCTCCGCAAACTCGCCGCCGGCGATTCTGACAAGAAGGCCTCCAGGACTGAAAGCTTATCTCAAAAGCATCTAGGACCCTAGGATCTAGGCTTCGTGAGAGTTGGCGCACCGTGGTAGAAGACGCCGAGATCTTTGAGCTCTGCCTCTATCCTGGCAAGGAGGCTCGACGCAAGTCTAGCGATCTAGCGATCCTTCCGTGGATTCTGTGGATTCGGCGCAACACAGCCTAGAGGCCTATAAGCAGGCCAGGTTCACCACAGCGCCGCCGGATGCTCAGGGCTACCTTCATCTTTGACCTGCAACAGAAAGAGGCTCTACTTCAGGCCCCGTTTTTTCGCTTCATGCCCGAGCTCGACGCCAAAATGTCGATCCCTGCCGGGAGAGGCCCCACCACCTCAAGGCGGAACGCAAGAAAGGACAACCTGCGGGCATTTCCCTGCTGTGAGGATGACAACATCTGTGCGATCAACGTGCCGATGCAGCCATCAGTCCGTCAATCTTTAAGCCCGAAATGGCTTGCATTTACCATCGAGTGCTGCCTCTGGAATCTAGAGAGCCGCACCCTTCATGCAAGGAAGGGGGCGCCCTAAACCCTAAACCCTAAACCCGTAAACCCTAAACCCTAAACCCCCCCTTTTTGAGGATGCACCGCGGAGTCTATCGCGGCTGACCAAAGAAGGCCCAACCCCCCGGGCCTCTACGAGTTGGCCATTCGAGGGCAGCTCGACCCACGACCGGTAGGCATACCTGAAAGCTGCTTTAGGGTTTTTATGGGTTTAGGGCTTTAGGGTTTAGGGTTTAGGATTTCACCACTTCCAGCTCCAAGACCCGCGCGAACAGTTCATCGGGAACCGGCACAAATGAAGAACGAAAACAGGAAGCAACAACAACGGCAAGGATGCTAATGCTGAGTGCAATGGCAAGTTCATCATGCCACTAACACTAGTAGTGGTGTCAGCACATGCGCCACTACCAGTACTAGTAGTAGAAGCTTCAGCAGCAGAATGCAGCAGAGGTAGCAGAAGCTGTCCTTACGTTGAAGAACTCCTATGAGCTACGACCAAAAGAGCGCAGCTTTTGGGGCTCCGTGCCCCTGCAACAGGATGCCCATCTCCAGGGTCCTGACACCAGGCCTTCGACAGCTTGGGCTTTAGAGATTCCATGTGCTTCGGGGGGGCTCTGGGCCTTTCTGGTCTAGGGCTCGAGACATAGAGGTTTGAGTATAGGAAGTCTTTCTCGTAAACACCGTCATCTCTCGGCCGAGTCGGGCTTCTTTTCCTGCGCGCTGCAGGCCTATCGACTTCCTCGTCGTCGTCATCTTCCTCACCAATGTCGCCAATGGGAGGGGGCTCTGGTGCCTGCAGACACAGGACCCAGACAAGTGGAGCGACATCACCGCATCACTGAGCACGGAGCCTGCGGTATAGTAGAGGCCAGTTCCGAAGCATTCTGTCAGGGTGGTACTGAATGGAAATGTCAGCAAGGGAGCAATTTTGCTGTCCCGCCTGGTCAGCCCAGCTCAGCCGGCGGGCTGCGCAGGGAAGCATGTCGCGTTGGATGCGCAGCGCTCGCTTGGCACCAAAGTTGAAGTCCTGCAGACCTTGCCTGTGAGGGGTTGGCTCTCCATCGTGACCAGCCTGCAACACGAAAGGACCAAGGCTATCGAGGGGCGTCTACTTGGCAGCCCGGCCTCGACTGCCAGGTCAAGGTGCCACATGGTGGTTTAAGCCAGGGCGGCAGAAGCAAGAAGCAATCGAGTCCAGCTCAGATTAGGTTGCAAGCTCTGATATGCAGATAGAGTTAGATAGAGTTAGATCAGTCGGAACCCTGAAAGACAAGGCTTCTTTGGCTTCACTTCGCAGGATCTTTCCCCATGGCCAACGGCCAGGCCAGCTCAGAGCCTGCAAGAAGAAGACACATAAAGTTGCTGCGACCAAAGCACCTCTTTAGCTTCGAAGAAGTGTTCAATGTGATGAAAACTGAAAAGAGCTGCGATGGTTCTGAGGAGCTTGCGGCTCTCGCTATCTCTATAACCATACAGCGCAGAGCGACTTCGTAAGCCTACGCTCCGCAGCTGTGGTGCAGAGTGAGCTGAGAGCTGGGTCGCCGGCCCTTGCATTGCTTTGGCAGCTGCCGCAGCTTGCTTAAACCGTGGGAGCTGCAGCTGGGCCTCAAGGATCAAGAAGGCTTAAAAGAGGCTTCGACTGAAACTGCTGAGCGAGCAGCCATGACGAAGGCGGAGGGATTCCGCGCCTCGTGCACCGGCAGCTCGGCTGCCACGGCCTAGTGCGGGCGCGGGACATCGAACCAGACCGGCGCGAGGGCCGAGGGCTGCGAAGCCGCGCCTGGAGCTGGAGAGGGAGCTGGCGGAGTTGCTGCGCGCACTGCGCATCCAGGCCGAAGCGGAGGATCAGTGCCTCAACGCCAGGGTGCACCTGCGTTCGAGATGCCCCTATAAAGATGAAGCCGCACTCTCAACTCTAACTGATTCGAAATCAGCTGACCTGCTGTCCGTTCGGTAACGTCACGGACACGATCGGCAGGGTTGGCATCGCGTGCGCCGTTGACATCATGATGTCACCTCAGCCGAAGGGAGCTTTGCAGGGTCGCTGGGAAGTGCCTCATAGGGGGCCCAGCGAACACGAGAGATCAGCACTGCCGACCTCAAGGCAACTTTTGTGCGGTTCCGCTTGACGGCCTTCTGCCGCGGTCTGCACTCAGAGGCACTGGCGGATCACGCGCTCCCATCAGCGAACCACGCTCCAGAACCGACCGCTGCAGAGCACGCCTTCGTAGCACTTCTACGCCGTGTCCTTGAGGACCAAAGCACGTCCGAGGTCTGCGACGGAAGGGATCGGAGCTTGGCGGCGGCATGCGGCTCCACCTGAGCATGTCGCAGAGATGAGACAGCCCGTTTTCCTTGACGTAGTATTGCTGCTTTGCTGAGTGGCGCTGTTGAGCGACAGGAAGTGCTCTACTTCCGGATTTGGCAGACTCGGCTCGATGCGGGCCTGCAAGAGTTTATTTGAAAGAACTTCTTTTGAGTCCAAAAATGGTCCCACAAAGTCCCGTCCTGGTAAGCAGCAGCAGCCAAAAGCGATGTCGCGCTCGTAGCAGTCACGGGCAAGGCAGAAGATTGCCCAGCAGGGATAGACCTTTGCTCTAACCTACTAGTACCGGCTCCAAGGCAAAAGCAAATCTGAGCGGCCGAGGCGCGTTGACTTCGGAGCGGCCGCCTTGTCAAAAGCATGGCTCCTGGGGCAGGGCTTCGGCGGCTTCGGCGGCTTCGGAGCTTGGCAGCGCGTCCACCCGAACTCGAAGCACCACCGGTCCTCTCGAGCTGTCTCCTCGGCTTCTCGCGGTCCTGAACGCCGCACGCAAGTCTTCCATCCTCTCGAAGCATCTCGGCTATGGGACTCAGGCTCGCGAAGGCTCGCGCGACTTATCCTTGTGCCGATCTCGATGATTCCTCTCCTCGAGGCAGAGCACACCAGCCACCAACAGCCAGGTGTCAGAGGAGTGCCTTGTCCCGATCCCTTTCTCTGCTCCTGGCACAAGGCCACAAACGCCTGGAAGGACACCCAAGGTCCCTGGGTCCCTACCGCTCCTTTCGGCTTCTCGCTCCTCCCGCATGCGCTCCCGAGCTTTCTGTCCTGGGCTCCGACTGGCCCAAAACAAGAACATCCGAAGTATCCGAGGCAAAAGCCGCCTGACCCAAGAGCCAAGTAGCTCTCTCGCGCCCGCCACTCCTCCCTGTCTCGGTCGGTCTGCTGCCTCTCCAAAACCAGTGCCACAGCTGCCAAAGCGAAGACCCGGCCGCCGGCCTGTCCCTTGCCTTTTCCCGATCGCGCTCGCAGTCCCTGCCGGAAGGAACAACTTTGCTCAAGGTCGGTCAAAGCGCTGCATGTGATCTAGCAATCCACAGAGACCTTCCGAACATGATGCGGACAGTGATGTGCAAATTAAAGTATCAGCGATGCCAGTCCCTCAGCCGCTGCTTTCCAAGTCTGGCCCGACCGCAATACAAGCTATTTGGTTCTTCAAGGCGCTACATCATGATACCCTGAGCAGACGCGAGCCATGGCAAGAAGCACCTGGTGACCATTTGGGAACCGGCAGGACGAATGCTTCTGGGATGCATAGTTGAAACATCTACAGAGACGACCCACTCCAGCGAGTTCTGGGCACAGCTACGCCCCACGCTTATCAGGATCTGTGATGGACTTCGGCGTCGGCCTCTCCCGTCGTTCCTTCACCTCAGCCCAAAATAGAGATGCAATGTCAGCTCTCTCCCTCCACCGTTGTGCAGTCCGGGCACTCGCTTCTCCCGCTCTTTTGGGTGTTCGGTAACGGCCTCCTTTTCCTGGACAGCCTGCTTCTCCTTTTGCTGTCCTTTCTCCTTCGCCTTTGCACTCTCCTTTGGCTCCTTGTCGATGTTTTTGGCCTTCTTTGCCCGTGCTTTTTGCTTCTCTTTCGTTTCCTGGGCCACACGGTGGTGCAGCTGCTTATCGCTAGGACTAGGATGTTCACGGCCTCTCTTGATCGCGATCTCGGCAACGAATGCGAGGTGTCCTGCCAGCAAAACGTCTGGGCCCCCTGCTGCAAGAGTTTGCTCAAGCAGTTGTACATATCACTCGACGAAACTACTTAACCTTCCGGCACCGGGTAGCCACATGCAGCAACTGGAATGCAACTGCGACACTTGCATATACATGAACCAGGCTGTCCGTCCTGATCACTGCGTCTGGCAGTCTTTGCATCTCTTCTCCTACACGGTGGTCGTGGAGTCTGAACATGGGACATTGGGCGCACTCATCGGCGAAGCCGCTAAACTCTATCTGTCAATACCTCAACTTCGTTCACCCGAGTGCTGCTAGTAACAAACATGCAAGCTTACCAGTCCCTGGATGCCGCTATCAGACAGATTGACCCTTCTCGCATGCCTGTCTAGGGGGCTGTGCCACTGCAGATAAGAATGTCTATGTGGCCTGGAAGGTTCAGCTTTGGAATCTTCCGGCCTGGCAAACAAACAGGACAGCTGGCGAAATCCATTTCCAACTCATGTTTCCAAGGTGTGGCCTGAACTCGAGGGACCACCGGTTCACTTCTGCGTGGGGTTGACTTTGTTCACAAGTCTCTGAAACACGAGTCGGTGACACGCATCATCAGCATCTTCCTCCGGCTCATCCGACGTACCTGGCAGGACGTGTTCAGCTGGAAAGTCGGCATCCAGCAAACTGTCATCTGACCTGCCGCTGGGAAGGGGTTGGCTTCCTGCAAATGCAGCACACGAAGAGCACGACCAAGTCAATGAGCGATGACAAGACGCACTGCCGCGCCATCTTCAGAATCTTCCAGCGAAGCTCACTTCCGTCTGTGCGGCGATGAACCACCAGTCGATCCTCCTCGAAAACCTGCGTGAAACGAAGATTTGCTATGGATCGCAAGGACATGATTTCTCTAGCATTTTCACACCGACGTTATTGGTCTGCTTCCTCCCGGCCTCGATCCGTCCGCCAGTTCCCGTCGCTGGATCATAGAAGCAGGAGCCGGCTGCCTCCGAAGGTCATGATGAGAGAGCGGCACCGTGATCCCAGGGCATGCTAAGCCCGACTATCTCGTGCCTCCGGAGCCCAGGATCTGCACAGAACCTGAAAAGCGGCCCAGTCGGGTCTCGTCTCCAAAGAGCTGGGAGGGTCACCGTGAGAGCACCCGACGTCTCGTCGACCTGGCAATTCCAGGCAGGTCCGGCCCATGGAGGTGAGAGGGAGCAGCTGCCTTCCCCGCCACAGCGTCGCAAAGAGACCGTCTCTCCAAGGGAGCCGTTCTACCTGAAAACAGAAATAATTTTCTAACTTGAAGCCCTCAATGTCGAAGAATCTCTCTCGGGCTGCGACCGCAGAGTGACTCGAGAGCTACATCCGACATGCAGAAACAGGATCCCGAGCTCTTCCTGCTGATGAGCACACGGAGCAACAGCAGCACTTGACACAGCTTCCAAACGGGGCCACATGCCTCGGAGCCACGACCATGACAAATAGTCCTGCAGCTGGGGCTCCCTGCATTGTACCGTGCACGAGAAAAAGGCACATGAGCATCAAAGGCACTGTGTCGAGCGTTTCCTGCTGTGAAAATCCAATAGCCATGAAGGTCTGATGGACCCGCGGCCACGAGCTCCAGTGCGACCTTTGCCAGGGCTGACTTAGAGCACGGCTTTAGCCCCACTGCAAGGGCAACCAAGTGAGGGCCAGGCTGTGCAGTTGGCAGCACCTCAAGCTCGCTCTCTCCGACCATCACCCCTGCTGTCTCTACTCCTGGCCGACGATAGCGCCAGTCTCCAGACTAGGTTGTGGTGATCAGCAGCTCCGTGCAGCTGAGGCACGCTTCAGCGGCTCCTTTGCCGAGACCTGCACTTGCGCGTGCTAAAGTCATGGCATCTCCAAATGCCTCGACAGACCGAGCTTGCGGCCACACCGGAAGTGGCAACTTTGGCCCAGCGGCGGGCAGATGCCTGTGAAGAGGAAGGAGAGGGAACCAGGTCCCGTCAAGTCTGCGAAGTCAACTCCGGCCATGCCTCACCGAGCCGCGGGGCCTCAGCTGACATCAAGCCGCGTTGATTTGAGATTCCAAGTTCCATCCAAGAAACCTGGAGCCTTATCGTGACCTCCGGCTCCTCCTGTCGCCAACTGCTTGGCAAGGAGGTCTCCACTGCGATGGCCAATCTTCTCCTCATGCCCCCCGGTGGCTCGTTTGCCGGCGCTGCTGGCCTGACAAAACTCTCGAGGATGACCCGGAGTCACCCATTTTGGAAATACCCGGTTTGCAGCTCTGGCCTCGGCCCTGCCCCCTTCTGGGCTTGAGGACACCTGCCAGCATCTCACGAGGAGCCGAAGCGGCGAGATATTCCAGCGGGCCTCTGCAAAGACCATGTGGGAACTCGTCTGCACCTGTTGGGGACGTCTCTGTCAACATCACCAAGCAGGCTGAGGCGCAAAAGGCCTCACCTGAAGCCGGACATCTGCCCCCTGCGGACTGGCTCCAAAAACGCAAAAGCATTCCTGGCCGGCAAGGAAAAAACACGACTCGGCCTCCAGCTTCAAGTCGCGGAGTGAAGGAGGCCGCCCTCCTTCGTCAACGAGTGCCCAGACTCCATCTCCCTCCAAACCTGGAGGAAGGCAAGAGCCCCCACGACGACTAAGGCGAAACGAAAGCGCAAAGTTACACCTGCCGGGGCGTCCATCATGTCAGCAGGGCCAACTCCGTATCCCGCCTCAAAAAAAGCTTCTCTCTCGTCCATCACGGTTGGCATCCTCGAACTGAGAGTGGGACGTCTACGAGAATGCTGGCAGCATGCCACAGATCCTGGTGAAAGAGATCAGCTTCGCCGCCTTCAATCCACCTGCCTGTCTCTAGCAGTGCACCGCTGGTAGCAGTCCTTGCAGCGCAAGAGAAGCTGGTCCAGCTTCGAGCCCTGAGCACAGAGTGACGGGCAAAACCGAGAAGAAAGGAGTTCACGGGGCGCACCTCTCGAGGGCAAGAGCCAATCTGCAGCGTTTCCAGCTTACGTTGTGCAAGGATGGAACCTTGGACGATTCAAGTCTCTGGCATCCGAATACTTCGCATGTGAATTGAATCAGAAGAGGCAGCAGGTGGCCGACGGTCAAGAGTCAGGAATTTGCACAAGCAAACTCCATTCATGTTTCTGCCAGACCAATTGGTAGGCCCTCATGAGTGCTCCTGGTTTGTTATCGAAATTGCAGCCAACTTCATCGGGTTCGCTCCGATTTAGCAAGGCTCACCTTTACAACGACGTCTTGACAACCCATCCCGGTCCCTGTCAGCAGGTATGGCCACCGGGCAAGTCTCTGTGCAGCATGGCACGTTAACCACCAGCAGCAGCCCGTCTTCACTACTGTACCAACTCACATTGGCGAAGCGATTCCCACGGTGTTTCACAACAGGGAGCCGTTGCTGTGCTAAACTTGGAGAGGAAGCAACCCTCCATCGCCAGGCAAGATGCGCGCCGGCCAGCTCCAGTCTTTGGCCTGGTGTCCGACCGAAGGCAACCTGCAAGCAAGAGACGTGTTCCCAGACGTGAACAACTTCCGAGCCTGAGGACAGCCCAGGCTTCGGGATCTGCTTTGCAGATGCCTCGGCATGTCACAGACTTGTCACAGGGACAACAGCATTCTCTTCAGGGGCCTGGACTGCCGTGGTCATTCGGATGTCCGCAAGGCTCAAAAAGCAGCCGATCACCTGCGGCGAGCAGGCAGCAGATGATCCAGGAATTCCGAGGCCCAAAGAAACGCAGCTGCGGATATTTTCCGTTCAAATCGGACTGAAGCTGAAGACGGCAGTTGCCCCAGGTCGACAGCAAGAGCGATGCGAATGCCTCACTCCCGTCGTGTTCCAATGGGAAGAGAACGCCAAAACACAGGAACCCATCCGGGTACCGTCTACTGAGCTTCCATCTGCATCGTTCCAGATGCAGTTATTACTACTGCACCAGGTTATAATATGCTGTGTCTCTGTACGGCTCCTTCTGTGACTGACGTTGCATTGTAAACCTGATACGGAACGACCCTAGAATCTAAAGAGGTGCAAGAATCAAAACTTGGTGCTTCGCAGCTTACAGACGACTGTCCCGAGCTGGCCAAAACTGAGTCGCAACCTTGGTCTGGCAGATCAAGACAAGTGTTGACTCTTGACTCTTGAGTCTCTCGAGGACCCGAGCAGGATCTGAGGCCACTTCTTGAGTCTCTCAGCGAGGCAGACACAGCGGCAGCATGGAGGACAACACGCCCGCGCCTTGGCACCATGGTGAGTCGGGGTCATTGCGGCGTCTGTTACTTTGTCTGGGCTCCGTGCTCTTCATGTCGAAGGAGTGGTCCCCGTCGGGCAGGGTGTCGGGCCTGGCTCCCACACATACACGGGGGAGCCAAGCAAAGTACCGAGGCCCCAGACGTGAACACCACGTCCTTCGCCTTGCGCATGGTCTGTGCCAACAGCTGGCGGTAGGTACCAGGCGTGGACCTTGGACATGAAACGAACATGCAGAAGACCTTTTCTCCCTTCTGGGTCGCACCTGTTGCGATTGCCCCACACAGCGAACACCTTCATCTTGCCGGTCGTCGTCTGGCGCAAGGCCTGTCTACAGCCGATGCATTCAGCTTTGACGCTTCCTTGACTAACTTACGGGATCAGTTTGCCTGCATCTTCTCAGCCAGGAAGGACGGGAAGAGCACGATGGGGCCTTCGGTGCCAGCAGCATCTCTGAACTTGTGTCACATCTCCACATGCAAAAAGCACATACCTAGGGTTGCGGCTGAAGAGGACGGTGGCGGCCACCTCAACAGCTGCTCGGTGTAAAGCTAGCCCGTCCAAAGACTCCTCCACCGCGCCTGCTGTGCAAAGATGTTCAGGAGGGAGGCATAGAGGGCAATGCCGGCTCCCTTGCCAAAGCCGAGAATCACCACCTTGCGGCCCGAAACCAGCAGGAGCAGCAGGAGCGGAAACCCTCCGGCCCGGCCCGGCCTTGTCCCAGCTAAGGCCAAACTCACCCAGCTTTGTCTCGATCGACTCTGCGAGACAGCGGCCCAAGAGCTCAACATCGTGGAGCAAATCCAGGTCCTCGCTGAGGACCGCTATGGGCTCTGAGCCTCACTAAAGGTACCTTGCTGCTACTGTTGGGCCTGGTTCTCGAAGGCCTGCCGATCACGAAGGAAGAAGGAGCCGTCCACGACCTCTGGCAACTTCAACGAGAAATCGGCGAAGGCCTGGCCGAGACAGGAAAGCCTCGCTTCTCAACTTCTCCGCTTGCTCTCACAGGCCTCAGCGGCTGGATGCTGAGCCCAAGCAAGAGAGACGAAGGCAGCGCTCCCAACTTGCGAGGCGACTTCCTGAGACAGAGCAGAGAAGGCACAGTGCTGCTCTCACTGGTGGCACGGTGTCTCCAAAGCAGGCAGCGGTCCCTTACGGCAGCCGCTTCGTTCTGGGAGTCATCTCCCAGCCAGATCACCAGTGCATTCGGACTGTCCAGGTTACCACCTCGAGGCGCACAGGACCTGACCCGACCTTCTTTCGCGGGAGTCTAAGGCCCACACCCTCGTGCGCTGTTGGCAGAGGACCCTGTCACAAAAGCAGTTTTTAATGCTAAGAAAAAATTTCTGAAACAAAAAGACCAGGCCTCTGGGCTCATGGCAGCCACGCTCTGGTCCGTGAAGAGGAGATTGAGCCAATCGGCTTTCAGCCTGTCGCGCTCTTCCTCCTCTTTCTTCTTGGCCGCCTCCTCCTCCTTAGGATTCATGAAGACGAATTTATCCAGAACTTTGAAGCAATGGTAGTGATGCGTGTGACATAGCACATGACAAGCTCTCCTTGGACCGGGCCCCTGGCCTTGTGCTTGGCTTGCTTCTCCCTTTCGGCCCGCTGCTCCTGAGCAGACAATGCCAGCTCCTCCTGCAAAGTGGGGAAGACCAGCACCACCTGAAGGGGGGCGACAAAGGAAGCACGGGAGGTTTTTTTTATAAAAGATGGTGTGCCCTGGCCTGGGTGTTGTCGCTGGCGTCCGCGGCTCGGGAGAAGGCCTCGCTGCAAGCATCCTCACCGACCTTGTACACGACGGTGTCCAACACGAACTTGTTCGCCCGCACAAGCTTTGTGACCTCACAGTTATAGACACAGAGTACACAGAGTCAAGGAACATGCAAAAACACGCAACACGCTGTCTGTGCCAGGGTACATTTTCCATGACGGCCATCATCTTCTTGGCGTTGGCAGACAGGGAGTGCACCCACCTTGAAATGTTGAAGCCAACAATGCGACCGCCCCAGGCGGCCAATAAAGGCGGTGAAATCTCCAAGGGTTGAGCAATGCCGTGGCCGTAGACAACAATCTGGGCATCCTTGTCACCAGATTGCAGGCAATGGATCAGCTGCTCGCAAGAGTCACGCGTGGCGATGCCATCCAAGGCGAGTTTGGGCAGCATGCGCTGATTGCGATCCCGCCACCGCAAGAGTGCGACGGCGTCGGGGAAGACCTCCTCCGCTCCCATGGTCACCAGCTGCTCCGAGATGCGCTCATACTGGGCACGCACGGTGGGTGTTGCGGCCGCTCGGTTGTCGACCTCCGCCCAAGCGGCCTTGGAGCCGTACTCGCCTTTCGCAAGATTCTTTGGAGACCCGGGGAGCGGCAGCATGCAGAGTGGCTTCAGCTTCAGGAGCTTGCAGAGTTGCAAGAGAGCCGAGCCGGAGGCGGAGAGGTGGGCGGCGTTGATAAGGACGGAGTCGCCGGGCTTCAGCTTGCTGCCGAACTGCTCCAGAACCGTGTAAGCGCAGACGATGGTCGGGGTCAAACAGATCTGCTCAGGCGTCAGCTGCTCCAAGATCTCCGACGGGATTCGCAGCAAGTCATCCTCGCTGCATGTAAGCAGCGTTCTGCCAGTTCCAATCGGATGTCCGGAGGAGAACTTGGTAGGCTTCGGAAGGACCAGAACTGCATCCTCTGGCTTCAAGTCTTCCACCCGAGTTCCTGCCTGTTCAACTCTGCCGACCCCCGTCATGCCAAGGCAGACACCGGTCTTCTTGAGATCAGCATACACCATGGAGTCGTCCACCGGCACCGCAAGCATTCGTACCAGCACCTCGTCATGGTCAATGGTCTTCTTCAAGGGCCGAGGTTTCACCTGCACCTGCATGGCGCCACCCATAGCTTGTCCGTAAGCATCGGTTTTGGGCGATCCCAGGACGTGCTGAACAGGCCCGGGGTGGTTGATCTTCGTTGCTAACTCGGAGGCATTGAAGAGGTGCGTCTTCATGAAGTCCTTGTCTGTCAGGACCATGGCCTGCTGATCTCTTTGCCGGAGCCACTCGGCGAAGCCCTCTTCATGGGTCTGGTTTCCTGTGATGATCCGGTCCTTCAGGCTCACAATGGCTTTCTCATCGGCATCCTTGCTGCGGGGTTCGAAGTGATGCCTTCCACCTGCAAACCCTTCCACGAACTCCTCTTCCGCGGACTTCTCGGCGCGGCCTGTGGTATCGTAGCGACGGCGCTTCTCCTGGTCTGTCAAGACATTGTAGGCCTTGTTGAGGAGCTGAAACTTCTTTGGGTCTCCACCCTTGTCCGGGTGCTCGGCGAGGACCTTTGCACGAAACTTGGACCTGATCTCATGGAGAGTGGCATCCCGGCCCACGCCAATGAGCTGATAGTAGTCGGCCTCGGACATCGCTTCAAAAGAAGTAAACAGGGCCAGAGACACTCGCGTTCTTGAGCCGAACCCACAACTTTCAGCAACAGCTCATGTTCCAAGCAAGCTTCAAGGGCAAACAACGGCAGATTGCTGGTACCCGTCTCCACAGCACGCCTCCTAAACGTGCGTGTGTATGAGAGGGAGAGCGTGGGGCAGTGAGACGTGCGCACCCCTGGCATCACCAACTGCCTGCTCCAGAGTTCGAACCTTCGCTGTGGGCAGCTCTTCTCCACTAACACAAAGGAAAGGCCCCTTAGTTCCTTCTTGAGGCCAAGGCTGCGAACCAAAGTCAAAGGCAAAGTGGCGGCCTGAAGACGCGCGAGGATTGCTTTGGCCAATCTTGCTGGACCCTCTACACTGATGATCAGCCCGAAGCAAGAGTCTCAGCTGAGGAAATGTCGGTATCAGGACCTTGCCATAGTTGATTCACAAGATCCTCGGGATCATCGTTGCGAACCTGACAGATCAGATAACCCCAGCCGACGCAGCCATCCAGTCCGAAGAAGCCTTATACTTCACGAGATCGATTTCGAGCAGGCATGGTGACATGAAACTCCCGCTGAGAGCTGCTTCTGCTGCGCCGAACGCGGGTACCTTACTGGGTTGTTGGCTGTGAGTTGTCGGTGTCAAAAGCATCTGCATTGCTGGCTTGAAGGCTAACTAATTAGTCTTCTGAGACTGGCCCCCTATGGGTTCGAGCAACTGGTCAGGAAAACTTCGATTGCCGGAGCGTACCACAACTGCCATGGCACACAGCTAAAGAAACAGCAAAGCGCTCTTTTCTGGAAGACGTGCGTCTGGACCATTTCCCTTAACTCATTCCGTTCGGCGTGACACGTAAGCTCCTGATCCTGGAACGTTTCCACATGATGAAGACACGTCTACGCAGAGTCGCAGGTGCGTCAGACGGCCTTTTGCAAGGCCAGCTCCTGCAATTTTCTTAGTGTTTAGGGTTTAGGGTTCTGACAACCAGGCGGAAAACAGGATGCCACAACGAGTTCCAGCTGAGTCACGCCGAACGTCAATCACAAGAGTACGTGTGCTGCGTAGCTACCCACGCAAAAATGCCTGAACAAAATTTTATCTCTCCCGCGCTATGCGGGGGTTGGTTGCACTAACAAGCCGATTCGTACCGTACTGCCGATATATGACATGTCCTGTACGTGAAGGCGGTACATGAAGGATCGAACATCTAAAGGTTTATATTGGATTGTATGTGCTATTGCCACAAGGATCTCTGCCATGATGCTCCGTCAGTCGATTTTTTGTACCCAGCATTTTTTGCCCCGTTGCCATCGCAGCTCTTGCCGGAAGCATCACAGGCAAGTGCGTTGGAAACCACATTGCAGACGACTTCCCAGGCCTTCTCCATTTGCTTCAGCAGGGTCTCAACGTGGCACACTTCCTGCAAAGGCCATGCTGAATCATGCCGACAAGTCTGCTTCATCTCAGGCAGACCCGGGCCTGTTCGGAACTGTTTGGCAATGCCTGGCCAGGCAGACACATCAGATCAAGTCTTCAGTCTATTTGTATGCTTCTGGGGCATCTGCATCGTGTCAGCTGATTGAAACTGACTCAGGCAAGCCACAAAACGTTTCAGCTGCTCACCAGCAAACCCAGTGTAGAAGTCTGCACTGGCTCTGTATGTTACGGGACCACCCTGGCTGTGCCAACCTCAGCTTCATTGCGATGCTAGATGCAGCCATTCTGATGCCCCCAAGGTCCCTTCTCACCATGCCCAATAAGCTGAAATTTGTCCACCTTGGGAACCTTCGTGGCTGTGGCGCGTGATGGCCAAGAGCCATGGCTGGTATGTTTTGTGTAGACTGCCCCCTGCGAAGCGCTGCCTTCTGTTCCTCACCTTTCTTTTGCTGCAGGTCCGCAATGAGCTCCAGGAACGCAGCTTCTTTTTCTTGCAAATCCAAGCGCATGTCCTGGACGTCTAGCAGCAAATTGGTAATGCCAATGGCCAGGCTTCTTCAAGGGTAGTCATGCTCCCGAAGGGCTCGGATAATCACGCTTTACGACGGGTTTGTTGCCATGTTAGCATGACAGTTCTTTTGACTGGATGCAAGGTATTTCAGCTTGTTGCTCTTCAGCATTCTCACGGTCTTTGGCACTGAGCAGCTGTTGTATGGCGGAGAAAAGCGCTGGAGTCTGTTACCCTACAAGGGGAAACACAATTGTGTCATTTCGTCTGAGCCCAAGAGGTGCCCTGGATATCGTAAGACACGAGGGGCCCCACAGTCACGCAGGTCACTTCATCTAGCCCCCTCCCGTCCTGCAGGCGCGTCTTCTCCTCGGGGCTGCAGTTGTCTTTGTGCTCTAGGCGAGCTTTGATCTGCCTAGCACGACACTATGGCAAAGGCTCCCAGACAGAGACTCTTCAAGTTGGCCTTTGGTTCTTCTGCGATGCGTTCTTCAGCCCTTGGAGAGTCTCCAGCGCTCTGGTGAGCTGCTGCTCGTTCATGCCCTCGATCTCCTGTTAGGCACTCAAGTGAGAAAAGCAGCGAATCAGCTCTGGATCGGCGGTCCTTCTTGACAGCTTCCATTACCTGCACAGGTGCGTAAGAGGAAACAAGGTCCTTCCACCTGCCTTCTGTTCGAAGCAAAGATATGCATTATCACATGCTGCTCTGGTGACACCGAAACAGAAACACAAAACAGCAGACACAGATGAACCTCGTTCACGTCGAAGCGCGCTTCCGGCAAAGGCCTCGATTGACAACGCAGCCGAGATCAAAATACTTGAAGTTCTGCCCGTTTGCCGACACTGTCACCCTGATCGATCTCAGGGGTCCGCTGACGAGAAGGTGGCATCCAGTCCATGAGGCACTCAACTGCCTGAAGTTTTGCAGACACAGCACCACCGTCTTTGTCAGTATACAGAATCACATGCAGGCTACAAACGTTGCCACAGTGACCCGCACGCCGGTCGTTCCAGCCAGTCTGCTTCCATGCTGTGCCAACTTCATACTTGTGCCCGAGCGGCCTTCACGTCCTTTTCGTCACAGGCAGCCATGTAATGCACCGAAGAGGCAGCCATCGCCTGCGATGTTAGCAAATGCCAATCACAAGCAATACGAAAGATGTAGAAGGACCTTGCCTGCGCAAATGCAGATGCAGGACCGGGTGCCGCAGGTTTGCCACGCTTCGATATAGTTGTGATCGCACAAGTCCTTGCATCGCAACAGCATGCTCTGCTGCATACTGCACCTACGCCGAGCACGAAGTAGTCCTGTCGCTCACGGCTATCTCTGTCGCCATCAGCATACCCTGCCCGGATGCTCATGATGGTCACGTGCTAGACTCCAACTACAGACAGAGTTCCGCCAGAGAAAGGGGGGGGACAAGCATACCTGGCCGAAGCCGAAGACTGATCGCTCAAGCAAGGCTAGTATACGGAAGGCCTGCTTACAGACCTTCATCAGGCTAGAATCGCTTTTTGACGGGCCTTGCCGCTGTGTCCGCCGAAGACGAAGAGGTGTGGCTTGGTGGACGCAGGCATCTGGCCTGAAAAGAGCCAGGAGGGATATCCCTCCCGGAGCTTACAAAACAAAGTCAGACCTGTGAGGCCGCATTTGCTCGTCTCGGTGGAGATCATGCCTGCGAGTCCAGATGCATTGGAAGAACCCGCCCTGATAAAGCCCTGATAAACGGACCTTCGACGTCTCCGGAAGATGGCTCAGAGTGGAGACACGGCTCAAGGAAAGCTTTCCAAATGAACCTAGAAAGAGAACGACGTGTAATCGGTTCCATGAAGTTAGATCAACAAGCATATGAATGACTCTTGTCTGCCGTGGGCTTATATCGAAAGGGCCCGCGCCGGCTCAATCCTGCAAGGCTGAGCCTAGATCCGACCAGCTGCGCTTGGGAGGCACTAACTGACAGTTGCGATGCCTTCAGATCACATTCTGTAGCTTCGCACCCCTTCTTTTTTGGTGGCATCTCGTGCTGCGGCTGAGAGCAGGCCGTGCAGGTGGTAACCGCCCAACGCGGATCCACGTCTTGGACAAAGGCTTTGCAGACCTGCTTCCATCCAAGCCAAGCACTTGGGAGGGAAGGAAGCTGGCTGCGACTGCTTGTCGATTCTTATAGAATCGGCGGGTGCATCATGCAACCAGGACTTGCTGTACACAGCCTAGTCTCGAACTAGGGCTCACTGCCTTTTTGCGAAGGATCACTGGGTGGCTCCTAGTCACTCAGGAGAAGATTTGCAACTGCATGTGCAAGCTCTCTCAGAGCTCAGAGTGACGACACGACACCTTCCAACTCGCACCTTCAGCTGGTGTGTTCAGCGTGAAGCTGCCATGACGGCGCTGCCATGTTCGGTAGTACCTCAGGAAGTCTTCCCCAAACCGGGTAGCACCTCAAGAATCGGTAGGAGGGAAGACTGTCAGCCAGGGCGCTGGAGACAGAGCTCCCAGTTTATCCTGAGAGCGAGTTGGACGTGTCCGCAGGCGGCGTGTAGCTGCTTCGCATGATTCGTCAATGCGGCCAGGGGTCTTGAGGCAGAGACCCAGCAACAACAGCATCCATGTCACCGAACTGCCTCATCTCGCAGAGCCACGTTTGAACAGATTGTGCCCAACACAATAACTTTAGGTGGAATGGAAGCTTCATACCGTAAGTCGGGCCAAGCGCTTAAGATACTCTCGACTTGAATTATCACATCCAGTATACGATATGTCACAAGCTCCCCAAAATGCCTTCACGAGCGGAATGTCAATCAACATGCTGCCCCGACATGGTAACATCCATCGACACAGGCAGCGGGCAGCTCTGTTCTAACAACTAGTGACTAGTGCTTGACAGCTTGTCCGTCATTTTATTCACCCTGGCCCTGGATTCAGTCACACTCTGCATGTGGTGGTCCAGTTCTAGCCCACTGAAATTGGAGTTAAAGTGTGGCGAGCCTGCAACGATCCAGGTGGATTGCTGAGCGTCTCCGACTCCTGCAAGTTCAACGACCAAGCAAGAGGAGCCCCTACCACCACCTGTATCTGCAGCCTGCAGGAAAGACGCAGATGTTGCTCAGATAGCCTCGGATGCAAACAAGAACAACGAGAGAGCTACGGTACAGGATATGGCGGCTCTTGCTTGCAGTATCTGCCACGTAGCAAGCCAGCAGAGTGGCCTGGTCAAGCAGTCAATCACAACACGACACGTGGAGCAGAAGGCTCTTACGGGCCTGCACCACAAATCCCCAAGCCACACCACGCTTCCAGCGAAAACGCTTGATGGCGAAGAGCTCCAGGAGGCCCAGCGTCAGCCCAAGGCTATGGGTCCTCGTCACCGACCAATGCCCCGGCACAAGGAAATTCCATCTGCTGCTGGAGCCCTGTCCCCCACAAGATCAGCAGAGGTAGGTTGGACTGAAGAGTCAAGGCCATTGGAACCACCTGAGAAGACAGCAACGGCAGAGAAGGAGCGATCTCCGCGGAACATGCACAATGCTCGGAAGGCTACTGCGATGGCCACGAGCAGGTGCGGCCCCGGACCGAGAGGATGAAACACCATGTGCGGGTATTTCCTGCACGCGACAGAACCCAAGCCAAGGCCAGAGAACTCACCAGAAGCGTCCTGATCAGCATAATGACTGCCCCGACAAGCACGACAGGTGACCTGAGCTGCACAAGTGAGCCCCAGTTGGCGCTAGAACGATGGTGTCAAAGATGAGCCAGGCTGCACCAAAATACATAGCAGAATACGCCCGCAACGGCCCACGCAGTCGGCAGAAGGCTGCCTCTCTTCTAGGCCCCTCTCTCCACAACTCCGCACGCAAGGAACTGCAAGCGTTTGCTCCCTGAAGTCACTATGGCTGAGCCAGCTTGAAACACTGCAGTTGAGCAAGAAGCCTGCAGAACAACTTCGCCATGAGTATCAGCGTAGCACCAGCGAATGGAGCAAAGTATATCCAAGACATGAACCCGGAGATGCACCAGAAGGCCATCACCTCGACCAAAAACGGCGGCAGAGCTTTCACGGAACAGTGTCACGGAAAATGCTTCCTAAGCGAAGGCGAGTGGCTGTGATGGTGGCAGCAGCCTCAGCGATGTGCAAGGCGAGCAGCTTCGGCTCGGAGATGAAAAATCGCAGCAGGAACCGATTCTCCGGCGGCAGACGATACGGAGGCAGCGAAACCAAGAGCACCATCAACCGGTAGAGAGCCAGAACAGCGAAGGCAGAGATGCCCAGGATGCGCAGGGGCAGTGACAAATGCAAGCTGCTGCTGTTCAAAGCACTCACCTCACAGGGTCTCTGACAGGCTGCAATTGTGACGTCCTAGCAGTCCTAGCAACATACGACAAGGCTCAGGCTCAGTGAGGTCCTAGCATCCGAGCCTGGTACGTCATGAGCAGAAGCACCAGCAAGAGCGTTCTGCAGCACTGCGTTCCGAAATCGCGGCACTTGTGTCTGACCTTATGGCATGCGCCGAATCTGCTGAAACAGCATTAAAACAGAAGATTTGAATCTCGAGGTGCGCAAACCCTTGGCCGGGTCTCTTCTAAGCAGTTGTTGGTGCTGTCAAGGCTGTGGGATTCCTAAACAGAGCCAACTAAGTAGCAGACAAAGTCCCGCACGCCTGGTATCCTTTCGGAGCCATGATATGGCTGGTGACAGACAGAGCACATTGGAGGTGCATCGTTGGTGGCAGTCCGACGATGGTGTCGGATCCACTCTTCGACGCAGCTGGCATGAACACCGCTCATAGAACCACGGCAAAGGCATGGCTGAATCAAAGGCTCATCTGTCGTGTCACGACAAATCCAACATTCCGTAGGCTCATCGTCTACTGCAGCTTCCAAATCTCGAGAACTGACCTGGCCAGCCTGAGAGCTCTGCTGGCTCTGCTCCGAAGACCCCTGCCCAGCCTGGGCCTCCCCGGCGACCTCGTTTTGGTCCTCGAGCACCGACACCGAGACCGAGACTGCGGGTTTCTCTCGAAACTCTGGGAACAGGGCGGCAAAGGTGGAGGAGGCGGCATTCACTTGCCAGGACTCGGCGGCAAGCTTGCGGCGTTGTTCTTCCGGCGCCTGTACCGCGCCGTAGCCCCTCTCGCTGGAGATAAAGAAAGACAAAAGACCGACGAGGATGGTTTCCACCGACCAGGCCGGATTCCAACTCTCTGGGTGGAAGTCCGTCATGCTTAGACAAAGCCGCTTCCCCGTCTCGAGTCTCCCACTCGGAGTGATCATCATGATCGCCGGTGGAGCATGCGGGTAGGTGCTTGGAAAGAGAATCTTGCCGTGATAGCAGCCCTGGCTGTATGGAGTATCAGCCGGAAGGGAATGAAGAACAAAGTGCCATTCCAGCAGACTCTCCTCCCAGCGAACTGCACAGCTGCAAGCCCGTTTATGAATTCCTATCAAAAGCGGGCCTCCGAGGGACGCACCAGAAGCTGAGGGTTGCCGGAGGCTTGCAAGGCTTCCAAGTCTTTCCGCAGCCGCCTCTCTTTCTGCCAGAGCAGGGCATTTCACTCTAAGTCCCTTTGGCGCCTCACTGCAGCACTGGAAGCCGGCGCTGAACTGGCAGGCTGCTCCGGAGGTTGCATCAGTGCTTACAGAAATGAGAAATCATCAGCTGGACTCAAGAGACTCCATGTGCACAGAGCTGCGCTCCTGACGTGTGGCTCTTTCTTGTGTGGTTGAGGGTCTTGCTGAATCTTGCAATGCGGAGTTCAACTGAAGCTGGAGCACGATGCAGGTAGGGACATCTTTGACACAGCATTTGCTGCAGCACGTATTGCAATCTCAATTTTTCTGGTACTGCTCTGTCATGCGACGCAGCATCAGAGAAATCTGCCCAGAGCCTTCGTCAGAATCAAAAAACAGACAACTCGTTTATCTGACCAAAGCAATGCAAGGTGGATCTGCCTTTTGCGAAGGTCTTCGCTGAGCGAGGACCGCCTAGCACAGCCATAGCAGGGCCGTCAACACGTCCAGACGACGACCGAGCCGGCGACGCACTGCGAAGCCCACAGCGCACATGGAAGCGTCGAGGCGGGCGCCACCTCGAAAGAACCCGCAAAGCTCGAAGCGACTTTCAAATCACTCGGTGTGGCTAAGGACCTGACGACGGGCGGCATCGGTGGCTGGGCTCCCCAGGGACCGGGACCGGCACCGGAGACCGGCACGGAGGGCAAGGCTCCCATGCCCAGGCCTTGAACAAGGCACCACTGATGGGATACCGGTGACCAAAACAACTGCTGCTCTCAGGATCTGCTGCTGCAACCGCTGTGCCCCGCTACAGCACTACCGAGACATCTTCCACTTGAACTCGACCATGACGACCGCGACGACTGCGACTCCTGCTACGTCATTTATGCCTGAATCAAATCACGTCTCCCCAAAACCAGAAATTGCGAAAATCGTGAACAGCAACAAGACGAAGCACGAGCAAGGCCGGCTTTTGGACAGTGTTGACATGAATCCTGTGTGAATCTGTCAGTCGCATTTGTCTATATGTCGTCATCTTCAAGATTCGTGCACTTGCACCTTGCATTGTACAACACTTGCAACATTGGCGGATTTCGAGCGCCTGGGCCAACCGGGGGCAGCGCGCTGCTGCTCGTGAAAGGGGGTGCCTGGGCTGTGTGTCACGGAAAGCCTCTGTAAAAGTATCGTCCTTCTGGGAACCCGGGCGGGAGCACTCGGTGGTCCCTTGGAAGAGGATATGGAGTCAGTAAAGCTGGGGTTCTGCCCTGTCGAGTTGGGCCCCAAGTCCTGCCTTCGACAAGGTGTCTGCAGCCAGCTTTAGCCTGAGATTCAGGGGCGGCGCGTCGTCATACACGCACCCCTCCTAACCCTGGCTCCTTCCCTCCCTGCCTTGTGGTCACAACATCACCGAGGGCCTCTCTTTTGCAAGCTGAACCTTGCTCGCGCTTGCGTTGAGTCTCCCGGCCTTCCACATGGCAGCTTCGGCTTCGGGTCCTGCCGGTCCTGGCAAGGAGATCTCAGAGTTCGAAGCTGCGAAACCCGTCGGGTGGGTCTTGTGCCATCTCTCTTCGTAGACGTGCAAACATTATCTGCATCTCTTGAGTTGATTTCGTCTCCCAACAACACCTTGCAGTGAACGTTCTCTGCCGACCCGAGCAACGAACCAATGTCTCCCCAGAAGGCAGACAGCAAAACTGCTTCGATTTTGTTCGGACTTGGGCATCGGTGGCCTGAACTTCCTGAATCATTCGCAGCGTCTGCAGGTGGCACAGCTTCCTCGATCGAACCGGCGCCTGAAAAAGTGATGCAAGCAGGATACAGGCGTGGCCCAACTTTGGACCCGAGTGGTCGAGGCCCCGGCGTCCCACAGGTATGACTACCGGAAAAGCAGGTCCTCGGTTACGCCGTGGCTCTCTCCCCGAATCTCACCCATTTAGCAAGGAAATACACACTCGAGCAAAGCGGGTCCGACATCTCCCGTCAGGCTGGACGGTTCCCCCATGGCTGCGAGTTGCACAAGCTCAACGTGCTCGTGAGTGTACGTTTGGGACTCTCCTGATGCGTCAAGTCAGTTGTGGGGTCGGGCTGTGCACTGAAGCCTGGATACTGTACCTCGATGGCGGTCTTTGCTTGCCTGCCTGGCTAGGCCCACACAAGATAGGGTCCCAAGCTGTTCCTCCCTTCCCAGCTGCAGAAGCACTGCATTTTGTTACGCTGCTCGCTGCCGCAAGCTTTTCCAGTGCAGAAAGAAGCCTCTTCGTCACATCGTCACGGAGGTCTCTAGCAACCTTCGGCAAAGCCGTTCCATGACGAGACGAGTCTAAGCTTTGCAATTGCAATCGCAAAGTAGATGCTCAAGCAACTGAGCAACAAGGCTTGCAACAGTTGCGAGAATGCGACTGCAGATCCAGGCAATGCCTTTCTGTACACAGAACCGCGCAGCGTGGTAGAGGGCGCGCAGACTCCGAAAATCGTTCATCTTGTCATGTCGGTGTCTTCCTGGCACAATTGATGCCGCAATGCACAGGACTTGAAACACAGGCTCACTTGTATGTCCTCAAGATCCTCATGGTCAGAGCAGACGGCGTCAACCAGCTGTACAAGATCAAAGTCTTCCTCGGACCTGCCAGTGCAGTTCAGGGGAAATTGCTAACCAGGCATTGGCACAGCCAAGGGGCTTCTTGTCCGCTTCGGACTCATAGCCAACCATGCCCGTGCAACCTCCGTCCAGGACTTCACGGTGAAGATCAGGACACCTGCAACTAAAGCTTGGGGCCGGCAGTCACTGTAGATGGATAGAGAGCAAAGAACGCAGCACAGAGAGCTGAGACATAAGGCCGAGCCTACCATCACCTTAGAGCACACGCACTTCGCCACACACTCTTGATCTCCTAGACTTTCTTTGAGCTGCTCGCCAGCAGCATGCTGAGGAGGCGGGAGAGGTCCATTTTCACCACATGCCCCGTCCAGCCAGCCGCATCGATCACCGCACTAAACGCGAGCTTGCCCACTAGCCTCAAGCAGCATGTCGTAGCAAAGCTGGACCGATGCTCCCATAAACCAAAAAGAGATCAAGGAGCATAACGAAGTAGTTGACCTCGGACAAAGGATATCAGCACTCACAACGCGAGACTCTGAGAGCACGCAGCGTCCGACCATGTAGCCCAGGAAACCTGGCAGCACTGCCAACGATCCATTGTACAGCACACTCTGGGCCGAAGCCGAGAGCCACCTGCCAGCCCAGGCTAGAAATTGTGCTTTGCCAAGTCCTTGATCTCTGTCTTCCATGGCACAAGCCAAAGCCTGCAATGAGGCTCTCGACTTCTCCACAAAACATCTTCGTCGACTGAGCAGACACCGAAGAGAGACGACAATCCAAGACGAGTCTCCATCTCGGATCTCTTTTACTGGGACTACTTCTTTCCTGGGGTTGCTACAACAAGAACAGTCACCACCGCCGTCGCCGCCATCCTGCTGCCTCGTGACCACAAGCGTAACAACCCGTATGCCATATGATCGCTAAAAGGACTGATGCGTGGAAGACGGAGAAGACACGCAAGAGGCGGACTAACAGAACTGAGAGGAAGAGAATGTCATGAGGATTGCAACGGTGATGATACATACCGATGTTGGTAGTCACAGCAACATGAATTGCAACAAGTGTTTTCGAGAGAAACCGTTCCGCGGTTATCGCGTGCTCCGCTAATGTCTAAGCGCAGGACCACGGCCAGTCCGAGACAAAGCGCTCAGGGTGGATGCCCAGCTAGCACCATAGTCCGCCCCGAAGTATAGCCGCCCAACCCGCCCCGAAACCTTGACTTTCATCAAAAAAATGCAAAAACAAATTGTAGCCATTTTCAAGTTTTTTTTTGCGGTCACTACGCAGTCACTACGCGGTCACAACGCGGTCACTACGCGGTCACTACGCGGTCACTACGCGGTCACTACGCGGTCACTATGCGGTCACTACGCGGTCACTGCGGTCACTGTGACTTGGCCTGCAGCGCGTTTGCCTGCGTCACAGCCGAATCTATTGCCCAAACGGCGGAACTGCTAGGCAAAGACGGGTCCGGGCTGCAGGCGATGACTGGCAGCGGCTCCTGCATTCTGACCACGCTCCGGCTTAGCTGGCGGCCGGGATTTTTGACGCGGAAGCTTCTCCGTCATCAACAGGCTACCCATCCGAGCTACAGACCAAAAATTACAAAACTGACACCCCAGGCTCGCGCCGCCGGCCGCGCCACAGCCGCAAAGCTGATGATGGATCTTGTGCTGCGTTGCCTTCTGCAAATGATGGAGAACTCAAATCCGCTGTCCAATTCCAGCTCATGTGCTGCCCAAGCACTGCTCAATCCAGCTGACACGCAGTCCAAAACGATGTCCAAGTCAAGCTCCGTCCCCACCTATCCGGCTGTCTGGAAACCACTAAAAGTCGGCAAAAAACAGCTGAAAAATCTGCGCAAACTCGGCTGAACGTCAGCCAAAACGCGACCAAAAATGTTGTCAAAATGCAATCCAGACAGCCGAAATGGAACCTTGCAGCCCAAATGGATTCCAGCTCAAACGCGGCGCAAATGCAGCCGAAATGCAGCAAAAATACAATTGCAGCTCAAACAAAACTTCAGCGAAACCAAAGTACGGCCAATCTGTCCAGGAAAAATGGCAAGCCAACCTGTCGAAATGCAACCACGCTGCCAAAATGCACCCAGACTCGAAGCTCAAGCAACATCGCAAAGATCCACGACAATGGACTTGATCTCCGAAGCTGTCTTGTGCAGCCAGTCCAGCTCCAACGGGCACGGCCTTAAAACAACTCCAGAAGGCCAGCCT
>CAJNJA010040620.1:0-27879 GCA_905231915.1 Symbiodinium necroappetens | reverse complement strand
TACTTAGTAGTAGTAGTAGTAGTAGCTACTACTACTACTACTACTACTACTACTACTCCTGCTGCTGCTGCTGCTGCTACTACCACCACGACTTGTTACTACTACTACTGCTGCTGCTGCGGCTACGACGACCAATAAGAATTCCACCACGGTGACGACCAACACGACAGCAACTACCCGGTAGCACTACCAGTGCTGCCACCGACACTAAGTTAAGTTAAGACGGTGTGTTACGAAACGTAATTGCGACTAAGCATAACACAAACGACACAAGACGGCTACCAACGTTGGCGTGGAGGTTTTCACCAATTTCATATCCTGTCAGCTTCGCAGTCGCAATCCTCACCTCATTTGTGGCATGAATCTTTCGAGCAGGCGCGGTGAAAAGCCGCGTGCAGCTACGTCCCGACCACCGGCGGCCGGTCAAGCCTCGGAGCGAGATGGGCTTCCCGGCAGAGCTTAGCAAGGCTGCCTTTTTTGTGTGTAGTGTAGTCTGCAGTTCTGACCGGCAGATGAATTCTATTTTGCAGACGTGCCAGGCCCGCCAGAGCTGCTGGAGGCTTCACTGTTAGGGGACATGAAGCAAGCCGGCTGGGTACTGGTGCCTCAGAGCAGATTCAGAGAGTCAGCTATTCTGGTGCTTGTCGAATGAGTCTGGCTGAGCATGGCTGAGTCATGGAGTGTTTCCGATCTTTCGCATCTGTTGCGTTAGCTGTCGTACAGCAGCTTTCCCGCCTACAGGCCTTATATGGTCTTCAAACTATCAGTCCCAAATCCTAAAGCCCAACCCAGACAGCTGCTGCCCCGCTGTCCAATTTTGGACTGGGTTTGTATGCACTCTGTTTTCCACACTTGGAGAGCACGGACCTGACAGGATTGCCGAACCCTACTACCAATGTGTAGTTGCCCTGTGGAGTATTCTTTGCCCCCTGTTGGTTTCCTAATCGTGTAGGCCTGTTACCACTAGTTAGGGCTACTGTAGTCCCTTGCGAGACGGCAGTTTGCGGGGACCATTGTAGAGCCGCCTGAAGAGTGAGCATCGTGCTCACGGCAGCCGCTTGTAAGCTCCCTTCTGCCAGACTGTTGGCTGTATATGTTTGGGGTCTGGTCTTTTGATCTTTGTTAAGGCCTCTCTTGAAGAGTTGCGGGAGCACGGAGCAGGCTTGTTTACATTCCGACCACGGCTGAGACCTCGCCTGGATTGTCCGAGTTGTGAGAGTGTACATCCCAACCTTCAACCATCAATGCGGGGAGAAGGTCCTGAACCGCAGACTATGGAAGGGCCGGTTCTGCAGTCGTCGTTTAGGGCTGACGGGGTTTAGGACCGATATAAGAGTGAAGAGTCGAGGGTTGGTTACACCAAAGGGCCGCTCGGCGTCGCCGTGCAGGGTACCCCAGCTTAGTCCAATCCCCGACGAAGCCGTGGTGATGCACAAAGGAGACAGACGGCAACGCCCACGGTGTTCCAACCTGCGGCTGGGTTGAAATGGGCCGACGTAGCGCAAGTGCATAGATTCCAGATCAACCCAGATAGATGATTAAACCGTCAGTCAACTAGCTAGCTAGGTAACTAGTTGGTTCGTTAGTTGGTTAGGTAGTTAAGATAAACAGCATGCATACATGAACAATCAGAATAAAAGAACAAAGATATGCAACGTTCCCTCTCTTGCTCTACGCCTGTATGTGTGCATGCATACGTACATACATACATGCATGCATACATACCTACATACACACACACACATACAGGCAGACATATGTGTTGAATCTTTATGGAAGAGAGTGCGAGAACATGAGAGAGAGAGAGAGAAACAACAATCATAATGACATGGATGATCTGAAAGCCTACGGCAACTGTGACGGCAGAGCATTTAAGATGATTCATGAAGATGCCCGAAAAACCTGCTTCGGTTACTCCGTGCCTTAAACCTCGTTTTTGCTGCGGGCAGGCTAAGGTGCTTAAAGATTCGGCCTTCGAAAACTTCTGTGTCTTAATTCCCAATCAACGATTCTATGAGGCTGGCTTTCAATTTTCGGCTTACTCTTCCCAGCCCTTCCTGGAACCACCAGACAGGCGCCATCATGCGCCCACCTACACTTTCACTGGCTCGCGTACAAATGTGTATCTGTATGTATGTATGTATATATATATACACACATTTTTTTCCTCTGACACATCATGCGCACGTGTGTTAACTATTTAAGCCAAGTCCCGGACCCGAAAGCCTAACCAGGAGCAAGCCTTGACGCACCTGAAAGCCACAGAAATGCCCACACTGCCCACACCGAGGCACTGGGTGGCTGCCACTGCATGTGAGCGCGGCCCAGGGCCATCTGGACATTGCCAGGGCACTGCTGCGTTTTTCAGCGTGTTTCAGCATCCGGAACTATAGCCTATAGAGTCATATTCTCATGTAGTGCAATACCTTATGATATCCCTAAGGCCCCCACACGCACACAGACACAAACATACATTCATAATTACATACATACGTATATGTACATATATATATACATATATACACGTATACATATACATATACATATATATATATATAGAGGTACATATTCCCCAAAAGCCTGCTTCTCTCCACTCGCTCTTCCCTGCAAGCCGAGGCCGGAAGGCGGAGGTCAACCCACCCTCGGCATCTCGGTGGAATAGCTTTTCGCATTTCTGCTGTAGCGGTTTTTGTTGTTTAGAGTGGGTGTGTGTTCCGATTACTGTGGGATCGCGGCTTAAGCAGTTCGGGGGTTGGGATCAGGGTTAAACAGCAGGTGTAATTCGGGTTCTCATGGGTTTGGTTCTGTGACCGAGGATTCCCTGAGTGCCATCTCCCCACTCTCACTGGCATGCTTGTCTGGTCAAGCTAGCTTGGTGCAGCTGCTCCTCTGCGCAGCTGCCACGATCGATGGTCCCGAAGGTCACGGCGGCGCTCCGCTCCTGCATGCCGCATACAAGAACTTCGCTTCAATTTGCGAGATCTTGCTGGATTCTGGAGCGAACCCTCATGTTGCATTCACAAAGAGTGGTCATATTCAGCTTGAGATCCCTACGGCCAAGACCCCTCTACATGACGACCACTGGCACAGAATATTGTGCGAGCCTAGTCAGGGAGGCTCTTCACTGCAGCAGCTCCGAACGGAGGGGGTCACTGCTTTGCACCTGGCTGCTTGGCATGGCAGTGCCAGGACCTGCCACTGGGCCAAGTAGCAGGATGTTTCTGATACCTTGCTCGTTTTTGAAACATACGCCGTCTTCACTGCCGCTGGACCGTGCCTCTCGAAACCTGAAAAATTTAGGCTGGGCCTTGCTTGAAGCCTCCGCGCGGCCGGATGCAAGGACGCTCTGGCCACTTCTTGAAGTTTTGGCGGAGGGAGGATTCGAGGAATGCTTGGTATGGTATTGTAATGGTCGGGTTGGTGAAGAAGTTTGAGCTCTGTGTGTGTGTGTGTCTGTGAGTGAGCGAGTGAGTGAGTGAATGAGTGTGTTTGTCTGTCTGTCTCTCTCTGTCTCTCTCTCTGTCTCCGTCTCTGTCTGTCTCTATGCGACATTGGGAACATGGGTACATGGTTACACGAGCATACATCTACCCCGAAAGGCCCTTACCCGGCGCCTGCATATAGCACTCGTATTCATTTATGTACATATATAAATATAAATATGAAATACGTCTTCATCAATATGAAGCCGCACATGCACGTTCTCAATTAGGTCAACAAGGCATGCATCTACAAGTTTGGCAAGTGTTGCATTCGGCTGGTTGCCTTAACCAACTGCTCAATGAACGCATTATGCAAGGGTAGGCTGAACAGGAACAGAATGGGGGCTTCCTCTTAAGAATAACAGCCGGCAGTCACGGGGCCTGCAGGGTTTTACGGATAAGTTAGCCATTCGCCCGACATCTTCTACGTCCGCATGAGCCATTCCACGTCCAGAATTTGCTTCACCCGAACCTTCCTGGAAGACATCCGTCCCACAGCTGTAGCACCCTGAGATCTTTGCGGCATCTTCTTATTATCCGTGGGGATGCATGCCTTGCCGCAGCTAGGTGATTGGCGGAACTGCTGAGGTCTTGTATCGCCAAAGTCCAGAACTGCTGAGAGCCCGAAAAGCTTTAACAAGGCGCATTCCTCTACCGCTGCTGCCTCTGGATAATCAGCCCGAATCGACGACGTCCTTCCAATTGCTGCACATGTATTATATAAACAAACAAATTGCATGTAGGAAATATGTACACATACACTTTTGTATATTCACACATACACCCCAAGCCTGTCACGAAACGAGCAAGGGATTGCCTTCACCGCTCTGCGCTGATGCTTTCGGCTGAGCGGGGACATCTCGAGGTTGTTCGACTTCTGCTGGAGCTACTGGGCTCGTATGTATGGACAGGCACAAGCACACATGCACACCCAAAGTCACATAAATAGAATATGTATGTATATATATATATGTATATAGAAATATGTTTATGTCTGTAATGTAATTCATCCTAATCTACATCTAATCTCATCTAACGCAGTGCAATGTAAGGTATATCAGGCAAGGTAGGTGAGTTAATGTATGTGTGTCTGTATTTGTATCTGTACATTTTTACACATGCCTACATTCACAGTCTATGGATTTCTTTAGACTTACAAATGTCCTAAGTCTGTTAGCACCATGGAAGCTAGATCACCACGAGCGTTGCCTCAGGGCAGAGTCAGGGCGCATTTTCAACAGGCGGCTCGCGCGGGAACAGGTAACAGCAACTGCAAAAGGTGAATCGTGCTTTTGGCTCCAGGGCAGCCGCAGCAAACCTTCGAACTTCCCACTGCCTTTGGCAGTAGTGCGACGCCATGCAGGACCGCACAGAGCTCTCCTCCTATGTCATTGCCCGACACCGTCAGCACGGACATCTCGTTCTACGCACAAAGCCGGAGAAGGAGAAATGTACACTTCCGTGTGATGTTGTGGATGCCTACCAAGCCAAGTTTGTGGGAGTGGACCATGCAACTTTGGCGACCGCAGCACGCGTCATTTTCGAGACCACCGGCCGGGACTTCAGTGAGGATGCCAGTCGCCTTCACCCGATTTGCTTCCCGGCCGCCGTGCAATCCAAACTTGGCGCGAACCACAGCTTTGTCGAATTGGCGCTTCGAGATGAAGACTCCCTGCATCTGAAAGGCAACATTGAACATTTAACTTCAGCTTTCAAACGAATATAATGAGTTTTACTTTGAGCCGGTCCGGGGGTAAACCGTCCAAAGCGGTTTGCACCCGGACAATTGCTGCTTTGCAGCCATTCGGCGCGCATGCTTTGGCTGAATATGCGTGTTTGGTCGCTTTGTGCAAGTGGGGACACGAAGGAGCATGTGCAGAGATACGCAAAATGACGTTTTTATCATGACCATAACCACACTAGCAGTGTTTCAAGGACAGCAAGGACCACTGGGTTAAGATCAACATGCAGCAAGAAATACAGCGAATGTCCCTTCAAACTTGCTCAGAAGCAGTCAATCATGATGTTTTTTGGATCGAATTTCCCACGTGCTGGCCGCGGCAAATCACGATGACAATAGTTCATCTTCAACCAATAAAATCAGCTCGACTATGCTTTGTGCATTTTTCCATTGGAGAAAAGAGAGGTGCAAGCAGGGACCAATCCCCACACATCATGCTGCGTTACACGTTTGAAAGACCATGTATCGCGATAGTTACCTGCAAAAAATCCATAGAGTGCACTCTACGAGACCGACTCGCTCGAGGGCTAACAGTTGGTGGCAAGACTCTTGACTCAGGCGGCGAGCGCATCTGCATCCTAGCATCTGGGCTGCGATCGGACACAAGATAGATTGGAAATGGATTTCCCAATACGTGTGGCCTGAATTCATTACTGAGTTTGCAGCTGTGCTAGAATGCCGGCAACGTGCCAGTCTTCCAAACAAAGCCTCCAAGCACTTGGCCTACGATGTTGAGGCCTCCATGGCCACACGGCGGCCTCTCTCGCTGCCCGTGCGAATCAAACCGCCGCTATCGAGCTGCTGCTAGAGGGCAAGGTGCGAGGGCTTAAGGTTTCGGAGGAAGTCAGTCTCGCATCTAATTGAGTCCTTGACACTGCAATTCCTTTATGTTATGTTTTTTGATCAGACCCTGGGAATTGGCTTAACTCCAACCCGAAGTGCTTGAATCATCGTTCTACGGAAACTATTCCAAAACTAGATCGCGACGTAGAAAAACATTCAGAAAACATCCGTAGAATTTGTAGAACCCTTATTAAATGCAAATAGAAGCCGTATAGATCTTCGAAGGGTTGGTTCTCAAGCCAGGTGGACGTAGACTACGTCGCCTGGTTCGGAGCGCCTACGATGCTGCATATCGCAGCATACTGGCGCTACCAGGGCCTCGTGTCGAAGTTGCTGACACTGAAGGCTGTTGTTTTGAATACAATATTTACTTACAACTGTCTATACTTATACTGTGACTATACTTTACGAGTATATTATGGTCATACTACAGTTATTCCATAGATTATGGCTACTTGCTATATAACAATGAAGTACATTTTTCTTGTTGACTTATCCATCTAAGTGCCCCTTCTCTCTTCCCGTCCTTTTTGATTTTATCTTGTTTATCTTTGTACAGGAAGTTGTGTACGCATGTATACGCATCTACATACACACACAGAGACATACATTTTCTTTATGTATATATATACACACATATAACCCACACACACACACACACGTACACACATCCATACATGCATATATAACCAAAACATACATGCATACATACACAGACACAGACGTTTTCTCGGTGCTTGCGGTTGGACGCTAGACCAAGACCCGGCATCCCGGCTTGTGGAGGCGAGTACGGAAACCCCCCTGGCGCCTGGGGGCCTGCGGCCGCTCATGGTCGCGGCAGATCGTGGCTCTCTGGAGGTTCGTTTTCCGAGATCTTGAGATGAAATATAACTGGTCCATAGAGTCGGTGTTTCGGTCCTAGAGCCATGTATCAATTCATTTTAAACATTAAGCTTTGCTGCCCTTCTGCCCCAAGCCTCAGCCCCTCTAAACACTACAAGCCTCATGTCCTCACTCGATTAGCAGAAGGGGACGCTCATAGTACTTTATGCACAGCTTATCACTTCCACCTTACAGTATTTCCCCCTGAGCCTCTCGAAAACCTTGTTTAGTAAGTGTGCTGAGCCTCACCGCCAGGTGTGCCAGCTGCTGCTGGGATTTTCTGCCGAGGTCGGCGCGCTGGACGACGCAGGTGAAAGCGCTTGGCAGAAGGCCTGCAGCTTAAGAACGACACGGTTTTCTGTAGGGTGAGAGGGCTTTCTGTAGGTCTTATACCGTGTATGACAAGGTTCCCCTATACAGGTCTAGGTTCATGTGGGATTCGAAGCTTGGTTTCGGGTCAGAGGCTGTTCGACTGCTGGGGTGGACGGGATGATTGTCCGCTAGAGCCGGTAGGTCCTGAAGAGTGAGGGTGCTGACGTGACGAGAACACCGAGAGTTGACGCAAGCATAGAATTTACAACGTGAACTTGTTTGCAATGACTTCGGGAGGATGGGAGCAAGTTGCCATGTGCCGGCTTTTGACCAGAGCACACGGCATTTGTTGCGGAAGATTATTTCCCAGTGTCAGGATTCCTCTATATAGTACAGTTATTGTACCTGCACTGCATGTCTGTATGTATGTATGTATGTATGTATGTATACATATACAGAGAGAGAGGTTTTTATAATTAGTTTTTGCGTTTCTATTGCGTAAATTTCTTCGTGATTTGGTCCATTGGTGTTACTGAGTTGGCGGGTTCAAGGCGCTCGCCATCTGGAGATTCTGGCACCACTGGTAGCTCTCCCATGTAATTGAATATCCTCACGAGACAAGCGGTTGTTCAACGATTTTACTGCGTTGGAGAGACTCGCCATGCATCGATGCCGAAGGAGACTTGTGTCATAGTCATAGTGACTACCCGTAGTTTCGCGGTTGACTTCAGGCGCAGCTTCCCGAAACGTATGCGTTGTCAGATGTGAACCTGTGCCCTCTGTTTGTTTGCGTATTTGCAGGCACTCAAGCAGGCACTTCAACGGAACGAAGACAAGCATTGCCCTTAAGCGCTCCGACGGCCTTGCCTTAAAATGCTGTTTCATAATTTGGCAGAGACTCGACTCTGACTCGACGCCCGCAGAGCAGAAACGTCTTCAACCCTTCTCCCCGACGCTGCTTGCATCAGGCGGTCCTTGCCGGCAACCTGAAGATTGGGCACCTCCTAGCTGCATGCGGGGCAGCCTCTGCGCTCAAAGTCGGCCCCAGAGTCGAGAAAGACGCTTCCGAGGTCTAGTGTCTATAGATGTCTAAGACCACGAGGTTTTC
The DNA here is from genome assembly GCA_905231915.1 of Symbiodinium necroappetens. Lineage (NCBI taxonomy): Eukaryota > Dinophyceae > Suessiales > Symbiodiniaceae > Symbiodinium > Symbiodinium necroappetens. The sequence goes on along the minus strand of CAJNJA010040620.1, from coordinate 19,511 downwards.
AGAGCCTTGCGGCTTCTCAGAAGCTTCAGAAAAAAACCAGAGACATGAAGCCTTTGAGCCCTTTGGTAGCTTGCCCGTTTCTTCGCGGGCACATGCCACAGAAAAAGCTCGTAACTTGCAGACGAAGTCCGAGAGCGGGAAAATCAGTGGCAAAGCCGTCACTGACATCCGTCTACTTAGTTCTGACGTTCCTATTGACAATTGAGCCGAGACCAGCTCAAATATGAGCTTCAGGTTTCGGATGAAGGACCAAAGGGTGACAAACGGGCGTTTCAAAGGAGGACGCTTGTTTTGTGACACGCACCAACGCTGCGAGGAAAGAGGCTGATTTGTTGTCAGAGCCATTTTGAAGTGACTTGAAAGCAAATCATCATCATCATCATCATCGTCATCGTCATCGTCATCGTCATCGTCATCGTCATCACCACCACCATCATCATCACCGCCATCATCCTCACCATCATCATCATCATCATATATACACATACATATATATATATACATACACCACGTGAGGTTTCAGCAAACTCGGCCATCTGAAGCATGCTTGGCCTGGCTGGTGTACTTGCATCGGCATTTTTTTAGCACTGGTTGGAGTTCAGTTGCCGTGCCTATGCGATCGCACCGATGTTTTGTCGCGTCTATGGAATGCAGCTTTGCCCTCGTAGAAAGCAGCCGAGTTAGTGCGGCAAAACCGTACCCATCTCTTCGAGTGTACCGCATAACCATGGTCAAGTGTGCTTTGATCAGACACTGACACAGCCGAACACCAATCTCAGCCTTTCCTTCTCCAAGTCCCTTCGATAGCAGTTCCAGCAGCATCTATAAGACGACCTAAAATCGGGTATCGCAGATAGACAGGTATACGGACGGCCATGAAATAAAGAGTCTCGTCATTTCCGGATTCGACCGCTGCACGAGCTGGTAGAACAGACGAGCGAAAAGCGGTTTTCTGAACTTAGCAGGATGCATAGATCGACCTACCTTGATGTGGTCACCTTCTGTTGTTCGCCTTGGCTTGCGCGCTTGCATGCGCTTGCTTTGTGTCAGAAGGTGTATTCCGTGGGGGACAGGACAGACTTCGCAGCTGAACTGGTAAACTTGGAGCATATTGGACGTGCATCATACTCCCAAACAAGACCGCAAGCAAGACCGAGCATGTGCATAAGCTTTTACGCACGGGTCACGAAGCATTTTTCAACATCTTAACATAGTGCTGCGATGTTTGTGTGGGATCTCGCTGGATTCGCCGGTGAGAAGATCAGCCGAGGATGCGCTTGGAATCATCTCCGGGAGCGTTGATCTGAAGGAGTTCTCCGATTATCGCTTGAACTTCGAAGGAGTGAAGCGTGCCCTGGCGAGTAAGATTCACATAGGCGCTCATGTTTTATGGACAGTATCAGAAGAGAAGTCGTCGCAACGGCAGCTGTAGCATTGGTGGGAATGGTAGGCGTAGTTCCAGCAGAGTCCTGGTCGCGGTTGTGGCGGTGGTGCTGGTACCAGGGCCAGTTGCATCAGCAGCTGCTACAAGCAGACGGGTAGCAGAAGCAAGAAAACTCGTCGCCATGTCTGTAAGTTGTACTGTAGTAGCTAGCTCTTGAGTTAGTGTTTGCGTGCCGAGTTCTGGCGTGTGGGAGTCAAGAGTGCAGGTTTTCTGGCTTTGATTAGTGCTCATTGGGGCATGTTTCACTGCAGTATGAAGACGCAACGGCTACTAGCATCTAGCATCGCATCGCATTTCTACTTGTGATGTCCGGTTAGATGATTCCTCCTTTGTGTTTGTCTACCTGATGTGCGCGACTACATTGTTATGTTATTCGCAATCAGGTTGCTGGCTATCATGAGGACTTAGCGTAAATAGCCGGGTTCTGAAGTGCAGTGAGCCTTTGTAGAGCTTGAGCAGAAGCTCCCAAGGATCTCTTCGAAAGGCACTCTGAAGCGTTTCTTTTTTCTGCAGCCGTTTCGTTCTTTACGGAAGCGTTTCCTGCAATAGAGGACGGTGTGCCAGAGGGCTCACCGAAGCCAACCTAATTGTTGCTAGTCCTCGCTGCATATCCGACGTGCTGTATTGAAATCAGAGCAGGATATATCGCATAACGAAATCTACAAACAAACCTTCAACTGGTCGACCGTAACAGGCATTTTGGCCAAGCTTCGGGAGACCCAGGGTGGAGGAGAAGTTGAGCTGCCCCTCAGCTCCAGTATGTTTCGGATGCCCGGCTTTGGGCTGAGCGCCACGCGCCGTCCAAAGTTTCAGCTAGGTGGGGAGCATGGAAGTGCAGGGTTTGCACACACGCTTGTAGCTTTAACCATTGATCTAGGCCGTCGCGGACAGAGTTTTCTAGAAGCCGTGCGTGTTGAAGGTACCTGCGCTGAATTATGCAGTAGAGCCGCGGCTGCTATGCAGGGCATAAAGAGCCATGTAGCGTCACATTTTACATTCAGCACACCGCCGGACCTGTGCAACTCCTCACGCACAGGGGGCCCACAACGCTCGAATGACATGCAGATGTGGGTTGGTTTAGATGACCATGGTTCTTAAACTGAGGGATTGAAGCTGCGCGTCAGAAGCAGGGGTCTTTTCCAAAGAGGGAGTGGAGTGGTCAATTGCTCGTGCTGACGTTTGCGGCAATGGTATGTAAACCCTTCAGCCAACAGACCCTGGAAAAAGGCCTGGTAGCTGGCTGGATGTGCTGCTGCTAGACGCATCCTGACAGAGAGTTCCTTGGGTCCTTGGTCCTTCGGATTCGAAGCTTCAGGAAGAGTTGGACCACAGAAGCCCTTTGTTGCGAATGTTGCGACAGGTAGTAAAATTATGATCATGACGGCTTCGAGTCACCAAGTCCAGTGCTTCAAAAACAGGCTTCGAGTGCTGTGTCCTGACCTGACTATAATGCTGGCCGAACGTGTTGCTGGATGAGGCTCAAGAGATAGCCCCGAGTAGTCAGCGACGTCAGCGAACACCCCAGTCCCGATGCCCAGGTCAACAGCACCTACGACACTACACATGCATCGTCTATGTCGCAAGACCGACGGTGTGGCAAAGGACCGCTAAGACTCAAAATCCTGGATGGGAGGTTTCAGGCTTTCGTAGGGGCTCCCAGACACACTTCTTGAGCCTTTGCATGTTGCTTCTTGCAAATGACTAAGGCCAAGGCTAGCTGAGCACACCGAGAGATATACCAGGGAAGCACGTGCTGAGCAAAGTCGAATCCCCCGGCCAGCAATCGCAGGCATGTGCTGCTCAATGTCCCGAATGCCTCGCGACTGTCTTGCCGTAAGTCCTAGATTCCTGAAGAAGCATTTGGGAGGATCGCCTGCTTGCCGTGCCGGAAGCGACTCTTACAACATTGGAGGGCTAAAGACAGATTTCAATGGCGTAAGCGCACCCTTTACGCTGAGCGCCCTTGAAATCGAAATGCCCAGACTCTTCAATGTGTGATCCAAGGACAGGTACCCTCATCTAGCCATGCCAAAGAGTGACAGGGACATAGATCTCCTGAAGTATAATTTACAGCTTCTTCATCTAAGCCCGAGCTGACCAAAGTGGCTTGGGCCTTTCCGCATTCATGCCGCAGGATCTTAGGGATAGAACTCCCGGCAACTGTTGCTTTGCATGCTCCTTTTGACTACTCCCACATCATTTTGAAGGCAACTGTATAAGCTCGAAACTTGAGAAGGCATGACTCGTACCCTACCAACTATCACAGATGTCTGTCGGTTACTTGCATCACCCTGCCACGAACCATCTACAGGCCGGAGATCTTGGGTTTTCCCGGGACTTTTTGAGTTCGTCGGTAGTGTCTGCTGGGTTGCCTGTGTCGTGCTGTGAGGCTTATAATGGGGTCTGGTCTTCGGGATCAAACTTTCAGCCTCCCCTGCATCCAAGTTAAGATCCGGACCGAAGGCGCCGGCAAGGCCTCTGCTCGCAGTTCCACTTGGGCACCGGATTTCGATCTTCAGGTTAGCGTATCGAAATAAACTCTCTTGCCGCAGCGCAAGCCCTGCAAAAGATGACTAAACGAGTACTTCATCGGAAAGGGTGCGGGCTTGGAGTTTGGAGCTTCGGGATCTGGAGACCCTAAAGCCTCAAGCCTTTTAAGCTCTAAGCTCCAGCTGGTTTGGGTTTTAGGGCGGGGGAACTTCTTGTCCGCTTCCCAGCTCATGGCCAAGAGTTGACAATAGCCTAGGTTCGGCCGACACTTCAGAAACCAAGCCGCCAAGCCTCTAAGGCGTACAATCGTAAACCCCGGCATACTCGCGTAACCCTTCATCATCCCTCAATTCTCTTACTGTTTGTAAGCGCCTGTTTGTAGTCGTCATGAGAAGAGTGCGAAAGTAGCATTGAATCGCTCCTAATCCTCATGATGCTGCTCAGAACCTTTCCAGCACCAACAGCCGCATCCTTTCCGATGCCGAAGGTTCTTCGGCCCATACTCGGATTTAGTACCCGGATTTAGGGTAAGTTATATGCTTGAGTGCCTCAGCCAAGCCCTATAGCCCGGGCTTTTCCCCGCCAGCGCAAGTGTTGCTCTCCCATTGAAACGGAGTAGTTACACCGCTGCCTTGGAACCCAGCTCGACCTGCTCTCGCCGTCGATCTTGCGGGAGAAGATCCTGGATGTCATGTTGCCTTGCTGGAGGTTAGACCCCATGTCTTTGTCGGGTAAAAGGAGTTGCGGTAGGATTCGAAGCCACAGCTTTATAGATCATGTCGGCACCCGTCTTCGCAAAACAGGGGCAAGTCCATAATCTGCTAAACACACGATGTAGAGCTTGATTTGGGCTTGAGCCTTGTTGGGAGTACGAGGTCATTCAGGAGTCTGTGATACTCTGGGTTTGAACCCTGCAAAATTTTCGGGCAAGAGCTTGGCAAGCATAGTGCTTGCTAGCCGTGCGACCTCCGAGGCTGGATGTCGGGGATGTGGAGCTCGAGTTCAGGACAGGCAGTGCAGGATGGTTTTGCGGAATTCCGGAGTTCCTTTAGTTCAGGGGTGTAGCTTCAGGGTTATGCGGTTTGGGAACTTACACTTTCACCATGCTTGGTGCAAGTGGTTTCCTGTCTTAGTCGAAAGCTTCGAACATAAATGCAGCTGGGTCTTTAGGGTTAAAGACGGTTAAAGCGTAATAACAACAGCTTCAGAATGCTGGACCGTCGGCCACAGTACCGAGTTCTTCAAATGGAGCCTGAGAAGGAGCGCAGGTTCTAAAATTTACCGAGTTTACAGCTTGACATTGTGGTGAAGGTTGGTTTCTGGAGACTGGTTTCTGAAAAACAGGATAAGAAGTAAGAAGTCTGGACAAGCATGGGAAGTTTGAGAAGGCTTTTGTAGTCAAGGGGACTGAGTAAGGAAGAGTCATGCAACGACGTGTCCGCCGAGGCCATTTGAGGTTCAAGACTTGTCTCTTACACATGGCAGATTTGCTCTTCGAGTTCACTTTGCCCGGATGCGGCTTTGTCCAGTAGTTGCATGTTGGCGCATCGGTGGTCTGTAGATCGTCGAAGGCCTACACCTGGGTCAGCGGATTCAGACACGCGGTCCTGGAAGTGCTGCCTACATTGTATAATAAGCAGTGCGACTCTTGAACTCAAGATGCGCAAGTCTTCATGTCTGGTTGCGTTACGACGTTACTCGACCTGATCTAACTGACAGGCGCCCCGAGTTAACCATATTGGCAAAGCATGTAGCTTTGCAACTCATACAGTTTCCATGCCAATTCCTGCGCTGCCCATGCCGACTCCATCAGCGGCTGAAGTTCAACCGTCAGCAGCCTCCGCGGCTGCGACGGCAGTGTATCAAATCTCAGAGCAGCTGGGCTGCACAGTGCCAGTGGCAAATTGTGCGTCTGGGGGATGGGGCGGGCATTGCCTGTGCATGAAAGGCTAAGACCTCCAAATTGAGATTGCAATTGTAGCCTCTCACATCTACATAGAAGCCTAAACCCTCAGTGCCCGAAACCACAGCCAGGAACTTTCAACGGGTTGTGGACCAAATCGTGCCTCGGCAAACCTGTGGGTGGGAAAGACTCTTTTTTGTTTGACACCAGCCTGGAGACGGTGGTCACGGCGGCGACGATGATTCTAGTGACGATTGTTCTAATTGTTTCGGCGACATTCTGAAACTGTTGCGTGCTGATGTCTCATAAGGTTTTCTGGACTGAAGCAATGGAACACATGCGATATGGTGACCGGGGCATGGTTACTTTTACATCGTAGCGGGAATTGTGTACATTGGGGCTGCTATTGCGGCAATCTGGATCTTCGTGACTCACAGCCGGTGATCATCATGGACACGAATGTCGCCATGTCGTGCATATTCAAGAGGCAATAAGGTATCTCCCAGACCTGCAACGTGCGTGGTTGACCGAGACATGCAGATGTGTCGTCTGTGTGTCAGTGTGTTAGGTGTGTGTGTGTATATATATAATGTATGTATATATATATATATTTTTCTCATAAACACATACGTAAACAAATCTGTGAACAAGTGTATTTACATATATCATATAACGTATACATACATGCATACATACATACATACATACATACATATGTAGTATACATATACATATACGCACACACACACACATCGTGCACACACACCACACACACATACAAGAGGTACACATGGCTGCTGCTTTCATGGCTTGTCTATGTTATTTTTTGGATGTGGTGTGCACGCATGTGTGTGTGTGTGTCTCTGTGTCTGCGTGTGTGTGCGTGTGTGTGCGTGTGTGTGTGTGTCCGCGCGTGTGTTGGTGTTGTGCGTTCTGCTAATCCTACCTTTGCTGCTGCGAGTGCTGTTTCGGCTTCCTACCCGTATCGCTCTCGCCTTTCGGTTGTTATTGTTGTTGTCCTTGTCGCTCCGGTTGTCATCGTCATTGGTTGGCATCAACTGGAGCGCCGTTAGGGGTCTCGTTGCAGTATAGAGTGCCAGTAAGTGATTGTCGGATCCCGGGGTATTGCCGCCAAGCTCGACTTGGCGGTTTCTTACAGTACGCTGAGTATCCTTCTCCGTCGACAGCAACTCGTTGATTTTCTCGCCCCGCTGTGTATTGGCCCGCGTTGACAACCCTGGTCCAAAACCTCCATACTCCGCCATTCGCATCTAGTCAAGGACACCCCAAAACCCGGAGAGTGCCAGAGAGCACGCCCCCGAACCCCGAGAAGCTTAATTTCAGGTGCAGCAGCATCTTATCGAGCTGGCTGAGCCTTCATCTGCTTTAGTCTGTGGTGTTTTTTTCTAAACTGTGAAGCACAATATAGGAGCGTTTCTTGTTCATTGGGAAGTTGCCTGCTGTTGTGTTCACGTCGCTGCTGCTTGTAGTTTTCGCGGGATTGGGAGACCATTGGGAGTCTGAACATGACTAGAAATTGTTGAGGCTGGCCATAGTTGTAAAGTTCCACTGCTAGCGCTGTAATTACGCCATCCTGATGGTCGGCAATTGGGTTTCGGCGGCGCGCTTAAGAAACATCGCACCGCATAGCCGAAAAAGAGGCAATTTGTTTCAGCAAATCCTCGTGCCAAGCTTCCTGCACCTGGAGTGCCTCACGCTTTAGGTTCCAGCTAGGGCTGTGGGCCTTGGGCCTGGATTGCAAGCCTTGGGTTTCGGCTTGCAGCCTTGATTCGTAATGGATGCTGACAGGCCTTCAGGCTTCCGGTCTTCCCCGTGTCTCCCGTCTCAGGTTGCTTCTGCCTCGAGTCGAGCAAGTTAACTGAGAGTACAGTATGTCGCATGCCCATTCTATACCCTGAGGACACATTGAAAGTTGAAGCAAGTCTTAGCAAGAGTCAAGAGGGCACAGTGGTTCTCGCAGTTTGGGACTTGCATCTCCGAGGAAGCGGATGGGCACTCTCAGCAGCAACGGCGACCGAGCCTGGAGAAAGATGCTAGCAAAGCAAGCAAAATCACCAAGGAGCACCGGGAGTTTGCGGCCCAGGCTGTGTTGGTTTCTTACAGGGAAGCGACAACGAGGTCGGATCCTTCCACTTTATAGTTTGATTCATATGTACATTGTCCGAGACGAGGCCTTTAGCCCCGTCAACTTGAATGCCAACACCCCGAGCGCTCAACCCTGAAGTAATCCCATCAGATACCCTAACATACCCTACTGTAACTAAGCCAAGCTTTATCTATCGATTCAATGTCCAAGGGTTACCTTGCAAATCTACGAGGCAAGATTGTGCACTTGGAGTCTTAGTGCGTGCAGGCGAGACGGCTTTGTAGTGAATCCGGCATGGCAAGAAGATAGCATGCTGACCACAGAGCAGAAGTTGAATGAGCGCAGAGCACAGTTCATCTAAACAGAGAACGTTACTTACTACTGCTTGTACTGCAAGTCGGCCGAAACAACTTTGCATGCTGTCGAAAGTTGCGCCACCCAGTCTGGCACGCATGGGAGGATTAATTACTATTAATTATGTATATGTTGCATTGGACCCTTAAACCCGGTCAACGGCGATCCTTCGCCCAGCCAAACCCGATTCTGCAGGACATGGATGAATCCGCGCGGTCCCAGAATCTTCGGCATGCTTGGGAAGTGTTGGTGCTGCCGGAGCGTATAACCCTGAGAAGCTGACACTTCCAAAGGATGTCCGTGCATGCAAGCAAGCATAAGCGCATAGAATCGTACGCCCTAACCTTGCAAAGCCCAACCGAGCCAGCAAGGAAGTTAGAGCGTCTGAACTCCCTGGAGACCAACCGTGAGTCAAGCGGCAACAATTTGGCTAAGAAGCTCCGTGGCTTGAAACGTGCTTTGTGGACGCTGTCTCCGGTAGAAAAGTTTGTGTTTGTGCCGTCTAGATTATAGTGTATTCGACTTGCTCGTAGAGCATGTTTTATGCAGCTTTGATTGAAACCCAAAGCTGCATGCTTGGGCTGGTGGTCCTGACATGCTGCGAGTATAATTGGTTTCCACACAAATAGGTCAGTGACAAAGAAATTAGTTCAAGACAGCATGTAGGGTGTGAGGTTTTTTTGTTTGTGTGGTTTGGAGGTGCTTCGCAGCATTGTGCCTCAACATAAATTTAGGCTGACATTCCTCCCAAACCTTTCCTGGAATTTGCGCATCTCGTCTACATGCATCTTTGGACGGTCATGCATGCACATCTGTTCTATGGATGTGCCTTCTATCTACTCAATATTGTGTACATGGTCTTCTTCTCAAGCGTTATTCACTGTGAATTCCAACATCTATCTGGAGGTTCAAGGAACGATGCTTGGAGACACGTCGTCAGCCGCCTGAAGTTCAAGCGAACCAGGTGAGGATGGGCTGGAGGGTAGCCAAAATCGAAGCGCAGCAGCTGCAGGTTTACGCTTTCTAGTTATTCTGGTTACCAGAGTTCAGGGTTGAGGGCTTCGAGGCACTTCAGAGAGACCTCGTTCAACAAGGGCTTCGAGGGTTTGGCAGTTGCTTTTCAGGGTTTGAGGGCCGGAGGATTTGGACTGGGAGCTCCAGAACGAGCAGCATGTGAATTTCACTGGACGCACATGCTCACAGCTGGCAACAATCGCCCGGTACTAAGCAGACTTCTTTGGGCATCTACTAGCATCTACCATAACTAACTCACTCCTATATTCCACTTGCTTCAAGAGGCTTGCGACCAACCCCCCGCCTATGTAGTTCATCTTGAGCGGGGCCTTCGTTTCAGTCAAGGCTCGTGTTGAGAAAGCTTCTGAACGCTGTGCGAGTTTTGGTGCCCATACCGTGGAGCCCAGTTCTTTCAGACATGGAAGAATCACAGGTACAGTGCAGCTCAATGAGGCTTAAGCTCTGGCTCGCGTGTCCATGGCCTCCAGGTGCTCAATGCGCTGGCCCACAAGGACACGCCCCCGGAAAAGCTCCTGGCCAGAAAGAGTCCTAAAGCAATGATAGCGGCGACAATGATAATGGTTGACGACATGACACAAAGCTGCAATGTTCGGAGGCATTCCTCTCTGGCGTTATGTGGCCTGATGTCGTATACATGTACCACGGCAAATAGTACGACGATAAGAAGTGAACTTCGTGGCACAAGCCACAAGTGGGGTTCTTCCTCAACTAATGTCTTCGCAGCTCAGTGAGGCTCTACATGCGAGGTTCAGCCATCAAAACGAATGCGTGTCTCCTGTGACGAGGCCCAAGGTCACTGTTGCAAGTGGTAGCAGCTGCCGCAGCCACAGGGGAAGGAGTGGTCGCAGCAGCCGTAGTATGAAGCCATGATGCTCCAACTGCTCTTGCTTTTGCTGCTGCGACCTGTCAAAAGGAGGCCATTCCAGGCTAATGCGCCTGAGTCTTATGCGCCTGTACCAGCAACGCCGCCCTGCCTTGCGTAGTTGTAGCTGTAGCACCCCTAAACAGCTTGAATGAGCTTCAGGTTCTTCAACACGCCGTCTCCATCGATTGGTGGAGTCTTCGGCACCCATCAGACGTAGCTCGCTTCAACGAAGCCGTTTGAGATCCCACAGTAAACTATAGGAGGTTTGCTCAAGGCTGAGCAGGTGCCTTGGATTACGGACCTGGACTTCGGGGCTTGCCAGCCAGCCGCATAGGTGTCCAATCTCAGGACTAAGGGTAACTTGTCTAGAAGGTTGAGGAATTGCTCCTGGGCCTTGAGGCGTAAATGTGCCCTTCGCCGTGCACCAACTTGATACCCATTTAAAGTGGCCAGCATGTTTCTGTGAACCTTGACCACAACCTTTGCATTGCAACCGGATGCCGAATGTTAGGACCTGGGCTCTTTGGTTTATTTAGCAGAACCGGGTTCAAAAGGCATGCCATAATTTATTCCATGGCCTCGCACGAAAGAGTCAGAAAAGTGCAATGAAAATTAGCTTCATGCCGATTGGCCGTATTGTCGCTGATACTGCCCTGTGTTCTTAGCCCTTGGCATTTTCAAACAGACTCAAAAGCAAGAGCAGCTGAGAATGCCTTTTGTGTTGGTTGGTGTCATGGCCTGCCGAACTGAACCGATGGTCCAACACAGCTCTTCCCAGTCACTGCTGTCCATTTCGATCATGGAGGTTCGAGGAAGCCGTCTCAGAAACGCCAGTACTAGTACCACGGTGTTAATGGTTGAAAGCTGAACTGGAGCTGTCACGCTCGTTCCATCGCCATCATTTGCGCAAAGAACTCAGTAGCATGTTATCGCTGACGATTTTTGTTTTGCCCGTAGTAGAAAAAGATTGCCAGGCTCCCCGTCTTCATGGCATGGCCTTCGAAAGACCTCCGAAAAGAATCGAGGTTGTTTGAGCTGGACCTCGACGGAACGGCCACGCCCCAGATGTTGCGCAACTTGGCATGGGCAAGTGTTGCTTCAGCGGTCACAGCCTCCAAGTCCAAGCCAAGCCCGGCTCGTCCGTGCCAGAGGTGATGCGGTCACCGAGGAAGTCAGCGGCATCACGCACCCCGGCCGCAGGTTCTACTACAGGAAGTCTTCGGAGTCCTGTCAGTTAATGTCCTGGTCGCCACAGACCGGGCTGAATAATCATTGATCAGCATTGATCTTTCAATTGCATATTCACGCATAGTCAAGGTTTATGCGGCGTGAGGGTGCTTCTCATAACGTGTTTAGGGTCACGTATGCTGGCAAAAGGGGCTTGGACGATGCTCTTGAGGTGAAAGGTGTTAGTACGGTGTTAGCAGCTTTGACTTGGATTGTTCGTTGCAACACGCGGAGCAGCAAAGTGATGCCGCAGCCTAGGACGCGCATGACGTCGGATAGCATTCGTTCATGGCTCGGTTCTCACAAGCACCTCGGCTTGAACACAGATGCTGGTCAATGTGCTGATTTCAAGATCATGTGCCATGAGCCCAAGGCTTTCTGCCGCAAGCGCCATGTAGCCGTGTAGCCCCCGAGAACCCGTCCGGCCCTGAACTAGGTGTTCAGAGCCGGGCCGCGAGTGCTCTGAAAGCAGACCAAGGGTATTCCCTGACATCAAGACAACCCATCAGAAGATATGATGCTCCCTGAAGTCCAAGCTCTTGGTCGCCACTTTAAGGTCGAGTTGCAGATTTTGTGAAGACCTAGCAATTGCTACATAGGTTTTGGAGGCATCTCAGAGCGAAGGCACTGTCGCCTGGAGTTTCCGAAATGCGAGAGTTGACATGCGAAAAGAACCTTGAGAAGACATCCTTGGGTTCCTTTTTTTGGAGTTTATACGGTTTCTTGCTTGGAACTATGTCACAAAATGTCCCCCGAAGCCCTTTCTATATTATGTAGGCCGCTATACTGATTCTCTGAAGCTGCTTTCGGTGCTGTCGATCGACCCCGTGCTTTGTGTCCAGTTCCGTGGAAGTTTGCCTAATCCGGACCGAAGGGTCCATATTATTTCTGCGATGTTATCAAGCAAGGGCTTGACTGTCGCACTGCCAACCGACTAGACTGTTCAAGATGTCTTGCTTGGAATCCCATGCACACTGAGATCTCAAACTTCTGGAACCAGGTTCGACTTGGTCCTGACGGCACTGCTGTGCTTGAACGTGATCTGGATGAGTCTGGAGCTGCAGGTCAAGTGCCTTTTGGGTTGGTGTCCCTGTAATTTCGTGTGTGTGTGTGTGTGGTTTGTTTGTGTGTGTGTGTGTGTTTGTTTGTGTGTGTTTGTGTGTGGCTGCGTGTGTACCTTTTTGAGAATTCGTTCGGGCTTTTTAGAGCCCAGGTGCAGGCGGTTCGATTGTGCCAAAAGGTTCTGGGGTAAAGCTTCTCTGCTGCTTTGCTTACGGTGTCTAAGACAGTTATTTTTGGGGGGCTGCCCGACTGTCATCACGCCTGCTTCAAGACAGCCGTATTCAGGCATCTCCTCCAGAGTTGCTTAAACTTCACGCAGTGATGCACGTCGTTTTTGAGTGGGCGATGCTGATTCGGGTATTGAAAAGGTCTTGTTGCATCGACATCTCTGTTTTCTGTGCTGTTTTCAACGACAACTGTGGCAGGTCTCCGGCTCGTACACCGGATTTCGTTTGAACGTCAACGCTTACACCCTGCTTCCGGCAGAGTGGGAAGAGTCTGCGACGCGGTTCCTTGGAGATTAGTCCGACGCTACATGCCTGCCATGACACGGCTCCGAAGAAGTGTTAAAGACTCCTGTTGCTCAATGGGGACATCGAGCACAGGTTTTTTCAGACCGGTGACCTCATCTTCACCTCTCTGTACACGTTGGATGTGATTGCCCCTCGGATCTTTGATCCCGTCACCGGACGTGTGAACCGTAGTTGTTTAGACAGGCAACAGGCCGTCTCTCTGCAGTCTCCTGCACGGGTCCTCCTGTTGGTTTGGGTTTCGGTTCCGTGCTTGGGTTATGCTGGTGCCACGGGTCTGAACAGCGCAGCTGCTGCGGGGTCATGCTTGTTGCGAAGATCCGTTTTCTGACTGTGCGGCTCTGGTATAGCATGACCCGGCCTATTTCGTCCTATACTAACTATTCACATGCAACTGGAAGTTTAGTCTGTCTTACACCTTGAAGCGGTACGGTACGAAGGCCCGAAAACTAAGCACTACTTGTATGTAGATGGTGTCAGGCTCGTGGATTCGTCGCAGTGATGTCAGAATCAGGCATTCAAGCTTGTGCTTAAATACTCTTCAGACCACTGCCTCTCTGGCATGTGGCGGCTGGAAAGCATCAACCAAAGGCTGTCGCAAATGTGCGTGTCTTCGGCTTGGCTTGCGGTTGGGCCCAGGTCCGCATCATCGCACTTAGAAGACAGTTCTGGCATCAGTGCATGAACTACTTGGACGTCCTGGTGACTCTGGTCTCGATCATTGAGGCCGGGGTACCCTGTGCGACATGTCGCCTTGTAATAAGAGGCCGCAGGCGAACACAGCACCAGAGAGTAGAAAGTGGTGCTTCATTTGTGCACATTACCTTCGTGAAGCCTTAACCTGTGCTCGCGTTTGACGACATGTCGCGTGGCCAACATCCTGAATGCTCTGCTTTCAGTTCTGCTTGTAACACAAGCACCAGGCGTGTTATATGCATAATACACACAACAGACCTGACTCATATGTAGCTATGTCATGATTTCTTGTTGTTGTTTTAATCCCTTCCCCCTAGAGTTAAGCGGACCCCCCCTCCCTAACATAAAGACTGTTTCCGGGGTTTGGTTTTTATATTAGGGGTTTCGGTGCATCCGGGTAAGAGTCGGATTGAAAGGAATAGCGAGCCAAACACAAAGACATACAAAGACCGTCCATCACGCAGCCGTTCCGGCTGTAGCTTTGAAGCCCTAAGCCCTTGGCCCGTGAGCCCTAAACCCAAAAGCCCTCAGCCTTAAACCTTGAGCCCTAAGCCCTTAACCCTGAAGCTCTTGTGCTTCCGGTTTCATTAGTACTGCTGTATTATTGGCTCTATTAAAACGAATACAATCCTAGGCCCCCCCCCTAATGTTTTTAATGAATTTTCAATCTTGGGCCCGAAACCGCAAAATCCCGGGGCCGGTACGGTTTCTACGTAAGGGGGGGTTTATCGTTAGTGGGAAGGGATTAGAGTATTTTACCGTTGGTATTGTTATAATTGAAGTTATCTTCACTTCACATAACTATGGATAGTATGATGATGGTCATTTTGCTTACACACACACACACACGCGCACGCAGCGCAGTACATAGTTCATGTCATGTGGCCAGTTTCTCAAATACGACAGCTACAGTCTTGTTCGCTCCTCCACTGTTCCTCGCATCGCTAGCATGTAGAGGACTCTGCTTCATTATCGGCACGACCTTTGTTGCTGTGCTCCTTGTCTTGTTGCGACCGCAGGTCATCATGGTCACACCCGTGAATCCCTTTCTATTCCGGCTGCTGCGGATCGGGAAACTGGCTCGCGCCCTGCGCCTGATCACCTTGTCAAACGCTCCTTGCTGTCAAAACTTCACACTCATCTGTGCGGAAGGCTTCATGTGATGTTCGAGGGTAGTTCTACATGGTAGTTTTATTATGTGTTGTTCGGCATTGGCTTAGGCCGCCGAGTGTTTGCAGAGGTTTAGCCGGGCGTTGTCACCTTTACATAGTTTCAGGTGACGCGCGCCGAGACTTGCAAAAGCGCTGCCACCCCACTGGACAGAAACATACCCGAAGACCATCTGAGCTTAGGTTTGCATACCACCCAATTGTATTATCGTCAGCCCGTGATTAAACTGGAACACATCATCATATCATAACCGTCGGAATCCCCTGAATCCGACAAAATAAAAATTAGCAAATCAGGGTGCAACAATGTTTGAAGCCCGCTAGTGAAAACGAGCCACATCACTGAGTGGAGGCGTGTCTTGCAGAGAACTCTTGTTCCTCCCGTGCCCAGTGACAGGACCCCATGTTCAGTCAGGATTTTTGCTTCTGGGCTTCCGCAACTCCAAATCGCTTGCTGGAGGTATTGCAGTCTCTGGAGCTGCTCACGAAGTGCTTACAAGCCAGCGTCGAGATGCTGTTCCCTTTACTGATTGATCCCCACCATTCGAATACATATCGTTGAGACCATAGGACACAGGCGGTACATGACTCATGGTTCGCAGGCCGACTCTCTGTACTACTCGTATGTTTCCTTCATCTATCAGTCTAGTCTTCTGGTTCTTGTTTAAGTGTGATGTTCCTTCTTGTCGTCACCAGTGGTAGGGCCGGTAGAACTTAGTCCATCACAGGTGGGCAGAGAGACGGTAGTTTGTCAAGGCGTCGCTCCAGTCACCACTGGCACAGCTGCTTCTCTTGCTGTTTCTTTAAATTCAGGTCACCACTTCATGTATACATCGTTGCAACTGATCTTTTCGCAACGTTTACACCACGACAACGTGTTCGTAGCATGTCCTAGCCGCCATGTAGAGTTCTCAGAGATTTAGCTCTTCAAAAGCTCAGCTCTAACTGGGAATCATTTCGCATGCCAGCTCTCCACTCGGGCTCCGGAAATGGAAATCCGAACACTTCTGAGGCCAGTGCGGTTGGTGCGTTTGTGTTAGTCTGAATATTCCGTGGATTGCTTTCAAAGCCTGCCTGAAGACGACTTTATACTTACCGCGCTGCCGGAATGCCGCAAAACCGTAAGACTACGAACTACAACAAAGAATACTAACAATGTTAGTATCAAAAAATACAAATGGTTACTATTATAGGATGCTTCTCGCAGGCCTGACTTTGAGTTTCTGAACCCTACAGCAGCTCAAAGTCGTCTCCATGTGTGTTGGCCAGAAGTCCTTGGAAGATGAACATATAATAGTAAAATCGTAATCGTAATATTAGTAATCATAGCAACAGTAATAATTTTCCACCAGAAGTACAGAAGCAGAGTTGTCTTCAGGATCCCGGGAAGCGGCTGTGAGCTTCTCGCACGCTAGAGGCTAGAGTTGAAAAGTAGACGAAGTTTGATTTTGGATTGCGCATGAATACGGACCGAGGCAATACTTCAATTGAAGTGCACGGAAAATGAGCTTGCGGCCCAACCAACTAGTCACTCGCTTTTCAGTTCATGCCTTGAGTCAGCTCACCAAGGTTTTGGACCTTTTGCCTGTTGATATGCATCCAATGTGTGGCTGGGATGCTTGTTAGTGGCCTCTGCCGTGACTACATCGAGGACGAGAGCTTCGGCTGAAGTGGTTGTCTGGGGCCCATTCTGCTATTCTGCACAGTTGCCCAACGATTTTTTTCGGGCAGCTCTAAAACCCCAAGTGTCATGAGCAACAGAGTAGCAAGCACCTTTAGCCACTTGGTTTTTTTTGGCTCAGCGACTTTGTCTAGGCACCCAGTCTTTCGCCTCGCGAGCGTCAGACTGCCACCACGGAGCTTTCATGGGCATAGGGCTTCAAAGCCACGGACCCTGTGGGCACTAGCGGCATCAACCGTACCCATAAACTGACATATGCAAACAAGATTCTATGCTAGCTCGGTCCGCACGCTTTCGGTGGCCTAACAATCCCATCCACATCATTATGAGCTCTCTCTAAATCGTCTAAGCGAACATGGCTAGGTTCTCGCCACAGCTTGCATAGCTTTGGGGACGTGAGTTGCCCATCTTCCGGTTGAGCCGCAACAATTGAATTCTCAGTGTTTCCTGCAACAAAGCCATGCTTACAGCCTGCTATTCATACTCGACATTGGGCAGGTACCACTTGCCGTCACTGATGAAATCAATGATGCCCTTCAGTCATAGCAGCAATCGACGTTTTGAAGCAAGGTGTCACGATGGACGAAACATGTGCAAATGTCTGCACTGCAGCACATCGCAGCTGTGCTGAGTAAACTCGGTTCTGCAACACCAGGGCAACGGGCATGCCTGTCTGGGGAAGCTCGTTTAAAAGGAGCGTGAGGTTGACACCCCTGACAGGTTGCGTCGGGGATGAAAACGGCGCGGGTGCTCGTTTATCACCCGTCCTCAACCCGCACCTGGGTTGCGACACATTGGGCAAGAGGTCAACTCCAACCGGGTCAGCGTGAAGACCAAGTGGGTCTGCAAATCGACACCATCGACAGCATCTCAGAATATCTCAAATCCCAGTCATGAGCATATCAGGAATCTCATGACTCAATGCTGTGTGGGCCAGGTTAAAAGAAAGTTACGCATTGCTTCCGGCGCGGCCTGCGAAGCAGTTGTTACACTATGTGATTTCTGCTGCACGCATCCTTATGCCCATAATCCCGTAAAAACTGATCCGGTCTGATGCTGCTACTGTGACTGTTGCTGTAAAGCGGAAGCCCCATGGCGTTGCGAGTGGGCCATTGAAACTAGTGCTTGAACCTTGAACGGATTTTTGGGTTTCATCACCATACACTATACGCGAAACTGGAAATGCACGTTGAGGAGACCATGAAGGGGTCCGATTCTTCAGACCAGCCAGGGGCTGCTGCAACTCCAGATGTAGTTATCTTTAATCGCCTTGTCCACCCTATGATATTCTGGCGTCTAGCTGATTCTAGCTAGGTATTCTTACGTTTTCCGACTTGTGGGAAACCTGACCGAGTGACCCATCCGAATAAGATGCTTGTAGCCCGCCCGCGACACCTGAAACGTTTCAGAAAAGCTGCAAGCACTCGTGGAGAGTTTAGGGCACAGCTTTCAGCCTGAAAGCCCCTGACCCAGCAACGGTCTGCATCATTTCCGAGACCGGAGACATGTGAGCAACTGGTCGTTCGTATTCATATTGTTGCTGGTGGTCGGGGTGATGTTCATTCAGGACACTCCTGAATACTTGAGTGACCGCTCGACGTTTACGTTGGCTGAGCTTGTTCTCAGGCCAGACGAGGAAACTGCTTATCGTTTCTTCACCATTGTCCTGGAGCTCAGGACAAATAACCCACAGATCCGGGAACAAGTCTTCCGCTACTATGGAACCTTCTCTCGCACGTTGCTGTGCTGGTTGGCAATTTTGTCACATCGATTGTTTTGCGGTTTGTGGTCTAAAGTTTAAAGGGTCTTCGACCTGGAGCCACCATGAGCCTTGCTCATCTCCCTCCCCTTGGCTGTTCTGATGCATTCGCCGATCTTGCAGTGACCCCCAGATACTACAGGATGCTCGTGGGGTGAGCTTCACATGTCTCGAGTTAACCGCCTACGCACAAAGCGGGCGCCGCGACCCGAAAGCTCTGCAATCCCAGGCTGCTGTCCATGTTCGAGATTCTCTTCGCGTGTTTTGGCTTTGTTCAAGTGCTTGAAGGACCCCACCTTCTTTACAGTATCGATGCAGGTCACCCAAGTGCAGCAGCCTTAAATCGCAGCAAAGCATGCCATGCCTCCTGAGGAATTGGGGACCCCCATGTCGAGTCGTGGTGGAGAACATCAGCGATCCTAGGAAAAGATGTGTGACCGAGAATAGGTTAAGGGTCGCAGTGTTTTGCAGTTGACGATGTCGGTTGGTCCATGAGCAAAAACAGGGAAGCAGAGAGAGAGAGAGAGAGAGAGAGAGTGCATAGCCGTCGCAAGTGCAACGAATCAGGCTTCAGGGATGGGGTGGGAAGGTCCAGGCAGGGTGACGCAAGATTCTGTTCAGGATGAGGTGGGGAGGCAGGTAAGGTTGGGTCTTTTCGGAGAATTGTCGGTTTTGCTGGGGGAGTGCAGCTCCAAGCTGGAACGGAGGCACAGCCGTTGTGAGCTAGGTGTTTGTTGCTGAGCCAATGGTGTTGAGGGGGACTGTGCCCTTGTCTAGGTGTGTTGCTTTGTATCGTCTCCTGGAGCGCCCCACCAGACTGGGAGTGGAGCTCCCAGCATGCTGTACAAAGGGGGAGCCAAAGGTCAATTCATGTTGGTTGCCATTTCTCCTGGCGCAGGCTCCCAAACACCAACCGACATGAGTTGGGGGGACCACGGATGACTTGAGTGACGCCTAAAGGTCTTTCACGGTCAGGGTTTAGGAGGGGTGTTCTTCGGGCAGGGTTAACAGGCTCATTCAAAAGAACGTGCTCATCTCCCACCCCTGAAAGGGGCCGCGCTCATGCGGGGGCCAGGCTTCCTTTTCCGTCGTAGAGAGACGACGTTCACTCCGCTTAATTCTTTAACAGCTGCTATCATAGCGCTCCTTTCCGTACGCACAGGTTACTCCCGTATGCCCTGGTCGCTGC
>CAJNJA010040609.1:0-27880 GCA_905231915.1 Symbiodinium necroappetens | reverse complement strand
TTATTACAATTATAATGTTATTATACTGAGTTTTAGTCTTAATTATTACTAGTGTTTCTACTACTACTACTACTACTGCTGCTGCTACTACTACTACTACTACTACTACTACTCCTGCTGCTGCTGTTGCTACTACTACTTCTACTACTACTACTACTTCTACTACTACTACTACTACTGCTACTTCTGCTACTACTGCTACTACTGCTACTACTACTGCTACTGCTACTGCTAATGCTACTAACTACTACTACCTACTACTACTGCTACTACTGCTACTGCTACTACTACTACCACCACCGCCGCCACCGCCACCACCACCACCACCACCACTCCTGCTTCTGCGACTGCTGCCGCTACTGCTGCTGCTACTGCTCCTCCTCGCTCCTGCTCCTGCTCCTGCTCCTGCTCCGGCTCCTGCTGCTGCTGCTGCTACGAATGCCACGACGACGGCTGACATTACGAATCCTACAAAGTTCATTAGGCTGGGTTTTTGTTCGGTCCCCGTAGGGCTTGTTGGGGTACTGTCGGAAAGGCTTTTTCCCTGCACTGGGTAAGCCTAGCGAGCTATGACTACTACGACGACGACCGGCCGCTGGCGCGATGCCAGACCTAAGCTCCAAAAACACTGTCGTTGCTCCCCCCTCCAAACCCCCGCCCAGCGTCCGCGCATACCCATCCATACTCCATCCATGAAGCCTCGTGCCTCATCAAGATTGAGGCCCGAAGACGGGCACCAAATGTGCCGGGCATCAAAGGTTCAGGCTCCAACTACAAAATGTTGGTGTAGAAATAACGCACAAATAACATCATCAGAACCATGGTGATGATGTTCGTGAGGAACAAAGCCACATTAGGAAGCACAATTGCAGCACAAGCTTGTTTCATAAACGGTTTCAAGAAAGATAGTTGTGAGCATGTTGACGATGGCTTAGTCGAGAGTGTGCCTTTTCACTTGTTGAGCTTCTTCCGGACTGCTGCGTCGACCCAGGTAGGCGAAAGCTTCCAGCTCTCGAGGCAGGGTGCAGCTTTGTATCGTCCGGTTGGTTCTCGGCTCTTGAATCTGAAGATGTCAGCGACGTCGGGTGGATTTGGTAATACTCTGCTCGGAGCAATATTTGATAAAGCTTTTGCGACATCGCACTTCAGATTTGCACACTTGAGCACGCGTTCGCCAGTGTGCCAGGGAGTCGTTGCTACCCGCTTCTGCAAGCAACTTGGTGCAGATAATTTGGAGAGTCTGTCGGATATGGTGCATTACAGACGGCAATGAGCGCTGCACGACACTCGTCCTTTGCAGCAGCCATGGCCCATGGCCGTCGTGTTAGTTGTTAAGCTGTAGACATGGTTCGAGAGATGCTGAGAGCTTGCTATGGAGCATGTTTGCCCTGAGGCAAGTCTTTCCACCCGGAGCTGCTGTCAACCCTTCGAATTTTGGAGAGAGAGACGAGCTCAGATGGCCCGTCTTCAGAGGAGCGGGAGGCAAGAGCAGAGCAAAAGGGAGGCAAGGGCCCCAAGCTGGCAGCATGCGGCTGCACCGCTGGACTGTGGCGATACATAGCGGAGCAGCTCAACTTGAGCCGCTGCTCAGCTTGATCTGGTTTCCTTGTTGCCATGGTGTGGTGGTCTTCTGCCCTCCTGAAAGGTTGTTGCAACCTGCGCAGCTTGCTTGGCTACAGCGCGCAGGGTGAAGCCGCGCCAACCAGAACCGCCCTGGTCTCAGAACGTCTCAGAATCGTTGGTGATTCCTTCTGCCGAGAAGGAACTCATTTCCATCAAGCCCGACTTACCGGGTAGTGACTGCGTAGTGCATCCAAGCATATGACTGCCAGTGGGCAAAATCTCCCCTAACAGGCCCTGAGTTTTGTGGAAGCACAGGTCTGAATTCCATAGTCGAGGCATGTGCAGAGGCACAATCACGGAAGTGCGAATGGAGCTCCGGCTCAGTCCTTTCGACTCACTTTCCCACCCAAATCCCACCCTGTAATCTGAACACATGCACTGACGGGGATGTGAGATGTTTGATGCAGCACCAGACTGCACGAGCTCCGTGAGGGGCTATGCTTGATCGGCTGGACGGCTCCAGTAATCAATGTGGATCAAGTGTTTCCTTTGCCGTGTTGCTCTGCGAAATTCCCAACGATGCAAGAAGCAGGGCAGTGCAAAAGCTGCTGATTCGGGGATCTGAAGCAGGAGAGAGAGAGTTGTCGTGAGATCTCCGCAAGAAGCAACAGCAGCAGCCGCAGAAACATTCACATCTCCGAGGATGCTGGCTGCGGCAGATCCGCACACTCTTGCTTGGAGTCGGCGTGCGGCTCTTAGACTAGAGCAGTGGCCCGCCCGAGAAGCCTTCGAGCAGTTGAAAACACCGTGATGCAGTGTAACAGCTGTGCTTCGGGACCATAGTCCAGCAGGCTGTTTGGAGCACATTGGGTTGTTGAGCCACTTCAACTCTTCCGTCTTCCGCTCTTGTAGACGCCGGTACAGAACCGACGGCCGCTGGAATTGCATGACAGAAAACAAGTAAACCCAAGCGATGTACAAACACACGACAGCATTTGTACTGCCTGAAATCAGTATGCAGTGTTGCGGCATTCAGGAGCTTGTAGAAGGCCGTTGCGGTCGTTCGATTGCGATTATGCCGCCTTGCTTGTTTCCAATGCGGCTACTGTACTGCACTCCGTAAAAGGCTAGCCGGGTCGAAGGCTTGATCCAAGACGGCCTTCAGGGTTCAGAGAGGTGTCGTGACCGGCGAAGTAAGCCAGTCGCACTGGTCCGTCTGGTTGAAACGTGTGCGCTTCGAAGCTTTTGCTTCGCAAGGTTGAGGCCGGTGCTGAAGTGCAACTTAGTTGTGCGCACAACATGTTGGGTCTTGCGGAGTTGTACGGAGAAAAACGTTGAGTTCGTGGTCTCTGCTGTTGGATCGTGCATTTTGGGGTGGTGGCAGGGTGGGCAGGAGCTGTGCTTGGAACATCGGTGGTGGCGGCGGCAGATACTTCCTTTTTGCCTGTGCATGTTGCCCTGCGATTAGCATCACAATGGTCGCCACTGCGACAAAACATAGCGCATGCTTCCCTATAGCCGGCTATGGGACATTGGATCTCAGACATGCTTGAGTATGCTTCAGTCATCTTCAGCCCTGGTGTGTCTTGGTCTTAAATGTCTCCCGGCACTTGCTGACTTTGGGTAATTACGCATGCCAGTTAATCGGTTGGTTCACGTGCTGAGGCTGGTACCCGCCAGGTGCCCGTGGCATCTGCACTACCCGCAACATGAATCAGACCAGAGCATGTCAGCTGCTTGGCGTTGTGATGTCGCTTGTTTCGGCTCCAATCCACTTTGGTCCGGCTGGGCCACAGCAAGAAGGGTAAATGGTAGTAGTCGGCCTGCGGAATTAATTTGGATAACTCGTACTTGGCAGCGGGTGCAGTGATGGTTTGCTAGCTGTCCCAGGCTGTCCGATCACTGCATTCGGCCGAGTCATGATTGCAGCGGGGTGTGTTACATTCGTCATTGCTGACGATGCACTAACGTGCATATTGTGTACATATGCATGCGTCTTCGTTATTGTCTTCTGGAAGCCTTGAGGGCAGGATACTTGCCCCTATCAGCTTCGACGAAGTAGAAGACGGCGACCACTGCGGCGCAAGGAGCCATGAAGCGAAATCTCCCTGAGATCTGGGCCATGCCCAGCATTTTGTTCCTCAGTTTGCGTCGATTTACGGTGCCTACCCCTGGCTGTAAGGCATCATGCACACGCTGTCTTAAAATCCCACTGTAACTCAGCAAAGATCGATGTGCATGTTGCCTGACATGCCAGTCGGTTCGAGGATGATTCGGGTAACTACTTATGTTCCGTCCAGAAGGACAAATGTTCCTGAAATGCTGTTGACTCGTGCGAGACAGTGCCGCACCTTCGTGTCAATTTGCAAATATGTGTTCGTGATCCGAGTGGAGTAGGCAGCTGCGAAGCCAAAGCGGCAGTGGAATATCTCTGAAACTTCACTTCGCATGATGTGTCATCCATTGAAACTCCACTATGGGCCCAAGCTTCGGCTGAATGCGGCTTGTGATCTCGTCGCAGATGCCTGAGGAGGTGAGAGGCCATTGCTCTTTTGGGTGGAAATGGGCCGCCGCGTGGGGGGTTGCCGCGGCCTTCCTGGCGATTGCCACTCCGCAACTGTCCCAGATGGATCCATGGTCCGTTCTTCCACAGGCTGTGAGGCGAAGCTGGGCACCCATCCACATTGTGGAAGCTCACGGAGATGTTCTCCGCCACTGGCCCTGCACTGCCCCTGGACACCCCAAGGGATCTTGGTCCGAGCCCGTGCCCTGACACAAGTAGCATCTGAGCAGTGAAGCAGCAGAAAGAGGCACCTGCGTTAGCGAGGGGTTCGCGACGAGGAGGACGACGACGACGGTCGCACCATCGGCAGTAGCGACGCCGATTACAACGAGTAATGTAGTTGCGGTCATGCTGATAGCTTTAGCGTTGACGGAGTGGTAGTGCCCTGGTAGTGACATGTACTGTAGTGATCAGATCAGTTGAGGGGAGCCCCCTTACCAGGTAACTCTTGTCCACATCGACTCTCACAGCGACATGGCGCCTTTGGAGACAGACATATGGGCTGAATTCCTCGAGGATATTGAGGACTGCACCTCGACGCCAGCTATCCTAATATAGACAGTGTAGAGCCTTCACTGTTCGGAGGGCATCTACTGTTTCAGACGATGCGTGACCTCTGATCGCCTTAATATTCTCAGTTTCTAGTTGCGACTGCCTTCAGCGGTCCGTCAATCAAGCATGCCAGGCGATGCGCATTGCGCCAAAGTGCATCGCAAGCAGTGGCAGAAGTCCGCAGTGGACAAGGCACGCCTCGTAGCGAAGATGGAGAAAACCGACATAGGAAATCACCAGGCTATGCCCGAAAGGCACATGGGAAACGCAGTCTTGCGACGTGGCAGTCTCTGCAGGTTTTCGTGTCCGACTTCATTACGGCGGCTCTATGGATGGGCTTCTTGGACGAGGTGGTTTGGATCCGGTCAGATTTGCCGGGGGTGGGCAGGTACAATGGCCCACCACCTGGACGATACAAGGTCTGAGTCTTACCTTCAACAAGACTGCCACGACTCTTTCGATTCCAGCTTGGGATTCTTCCTTGAGCAGGCGCAGGTGGAGTGGAATCTTTGGACCGCCGAGGGAGAACCTCTACTGCATTTTGCTTTGTGCACTGGGGTTGCTGGATACTTCTAGCAGTGCTTTAAAGCAAAGCTTCTTCTGCTACTGCTACTTCAACAACATTCAACAACCACAACGGCAAGTCACGATGAAGAAGTGCTTCTGTGTTCGGTGAGGAAGTCGTCTTCGAGGAGCTCTGCCTACGCCAGTTAGAAGTTCTGGAGGTCTTCCCGCTGACCGAGTTGACAGGGATCATGGTGCATGAGGCACCCCTCTCGCAGTTTCATCCAGTCTGTACGGTTTAGCGATGTTGAGCAGGGTTCGACTGCACCGACTTGATTGGCCACAGGACTGCCACAACTGCGCATGTCTTCGGGCTAATTGGTTAGTGAAGCGCTGAGGGGAGCCATTCCAAAGGGATGTGGTTTAACATCGTTATCGTTTAATTCATCCTTCTGAAGGTGTTTGTTCCCGTCCCCCGACATTGGAGCCTAGTCTGTGGATGTCCGTGGTGCTCGTGCAAGTTGTGTGATACAGAACTGGTGCCAGAGGCTAGGTAAAACGAGAGCATATCATGTGCTTCAGGGACACATGCGCGCAAGGAGAGAGGGTTTTTCGTGGAGAGTCTGCAAGCTCTGTCCCAGACTTTCATTTTGATAACTCGTCCGGGTGGCACTTGGGGCACGACCCCTTCAGACACTCCGTCAGAAAGGCGCAGGACTAGCGACCAGCTGTAAAGCAACTTGCTGTCAGGCTCTCGATTCCTGTACGGAGGTGGAGGAGGGAGCCGCCGAGAGGGAGTATCTTGGCCTTTTGTAGCGAAAGCTGCGCAGTCTGTGTGCTTTGGGGACCTGCAGCATTCAGTTGAGGTTGCTCCTCCACCGAAACTTTACCTTGACGGTCGGGACGCTCTTTCAGGCACGTGGCCGTCGAAGAAGGTTGCCCGCTTCTGACAGAGACCCGAAGCTTTCGACCTTGCCCTGGCAGGTCCTCAAGAGGCTGGAGGAAGGTGTATGGACAGCAAGTTCGTTGCTGCATCAGGGCGACGAATCGCGATCCTGGATTCTGGACCTGGATTTGGACACCTTCTCTACCTACGACCCTGCTTTGAGATTGATGCAAGAAGCAAACTTTAGCCAAAGCTTCGTGGAGAAGGCCGCGCAGCTCTTGAACACTAATCGGGCCTGCTCCCAGTCCCACGGAGAGATGCACCTTGGCCACCTTGGCCTTGGCGAGATTCGTTTGGTCTTTGGAGTTGTTTAGGTCAGCAGCTTCCGAGGGTCCCAAAATTTTAACGTTGGCCTATGGCACTATGGCATGCTACTGTACGAGTGCGATCCTGGCTGCTACATTGACAGCTTCCGTCACACTTGGCATCGCAAGGTTGATCGGATGTGGGTGTCTCTCTTCACGTGTGACGGAGGTAGAGGCCCACTTCACATGCGGTTCATGTTGCATCGAGCCGTGAAAACCAATGCCACCAAATGTAGTGCCCAGTAACAGATGTTTTACGTCGCCATCAACTGTATTTTGCTGCTTTTTTTGTGCGATTCTACGGAGGACTACCGCGCAGCCTTGCTCCAAAATCTCAGCCAGCTCCCTGCTACTTTGCGCTCCTTGGCATCCGAGTGGGGGCTGCTTAGTTTGGACCTTCGGGTTTATCAGGCAACAAGCCGCTATCATCAGCATGCCGTGCCATGCTTCCTCGAAAGACCGTTCGAAGTTTGAAGAGCATACTCACACGTCGCATTCCATGTCAGCGATTGGGCAGGGGCTGCTCCTGGCCATCAGCGGCGGCAGTTGCTTCTCGAAGGCTGAATGAACATCCAAATCGTCGAGCCGTGTCGTATGTGCCATACTCTACTGCAGCATAGCAGTCTGGTCCGACCCTCTGCTCTTCCGTATCGTGGGGGGAGATGCATGTGCATCCTGTCGCTCCACAGGACTCGCTGACTGTGAGGTTGGCACGGGCGCCTGGGAGATGCTTGCGAACCTCTCAACCGAGGCGGGAACTTAGACTGACTGAAGTACTTTGCGTCTCTTTACTGCGCACTGGCTGCAAATTGCTGCTGCCGCTCTCCTGCCTTCCTGCGAACAGCTTGGTGATCGGGCACAGACGTAACAAGCCTTCGGAATTGTCATCCTGCTGGGAGGAGGGCGAGCGCTGGCGCTGGGTATTTGAGACAGCTCTGCAGGCACGGCTGCGAGTTGTAAGTCTATCACAGAACCCTAACCTTAGCCCTTTATCACAGAGGTAGTGGATTTCCTAGCAGCGCATGGTTGCGGTAGCCGCAAAGCAAGTGCAGCTAAAAGGAGGCTCAATTGGTAAAGCGACCTCAACCCTCTCATGAGTCGCAGATGACATATGCAGCTCCTAGGAGGGATTCGACGATGACCTAGCCAAATCGATGCTGGAGGGTGCGATGGGTGTGGCTTCGGCGTGCATTACACATTACACACACACACACAAAGATGTACCTGACTGTCATGGCTTGGCTTCTTTGCAGAAGCATGCTTGCAAATGCAATCCTGACGGGACTGTCTCAGATTCGTTCAATGCCGCAACAGAAGTCCGACAACACGACAGCATGTAACGCTTTTTGCCTGCCTACCGTGGCTTAATACAGGGTGAGAAGCAGTGGTTCTTGAATTTTGCATCACTTCCGTTGCTGTCTCAGTTGCCTCGAAAGGGATCGACATTCTCGTTGTCCTTTCGTGCGCTTCCTCGTTTGCCATCCACCTCCAGGTGCCTGACAAGTGGGTTGCATCATTAAGTGCCGAAGCCCCTTTAGCTCCACTTTTGAAAGCCCAGAAGTGATCTGGCGGCGTTAAGGTGCACCACGTCAGCCGCTGCTTAGTGGCAAGAATGCAAGGGCAGAGATCGATTTGCAAGACTCGGCGAAGCGAGGATCGGAAGCTGTCCGACACCTGGAAGCCTTCCACGGCATCCTGGGGTATTTCGAGCAAGTGCCACCTGAGGCAAGGTCGTGCCCAAGACCGAACATGACGGTGACAGTTTAATTCGGTTCGATCCATGAATGGGGCTGGATGTTGCAGGCTCTGCTGCCAGGACTCGTAAGAGCAGAAATGCTGGTGGACAAAGTTGCACAGAGCATTTTCCTGCCAGCTTCTACTAAAACATGTAGCGCAGGATCGCTGGTACAATGGCCGGCAAAAGAAGATAAGCGGCATGCCATGCCGGATCCTGCTACGAAAGTGTTTTGAGAGTGCTACCAACTGTATTGCAACATCAGCCCCATGTTCATTGCGGCAATAGGTCGTTCCGTGGCCCTCCTGTGCACTTGTGCATTCTCGGTTCGCAGCAATTGGATGAACCATGATGAACCCAGAGTCCATGGTAAACAGGGAGTTGGACCAGTCAATGCCAAAACAACAGAAGATCATCTTGCTACAGTGTCAGGTGGTGACCATTTCGCGGTCAAGGCTGCCCCGTTTCAACAGGCAAATGCCGCAATCTGTGCAAATTCTAGGCCCTGTGCCTCGCAGTGTGCGGTGAGCAGGTACCTCCCGGAGAGTCTCTGGCCGATGGTGGAGCACCAGGTGATGGCTGCGCTCAAGGGGCAAAAAAAACAGTGCGCTCGTGCAGATGCCGATGCCTGCATTCTGCTGTGCATCATGGCTGACATGTGCCGGTGCTGCAGGCGAATAATAGTTGGGAGCTGCTTTGTACAGAATCCTTCACCGAAGGGACCTGCTGACCTGTGCCAGGGTATAGAAACCAACTCGCTGCTCGCAGGGAGCAGGTTTCTGTGTGGCTGTCGAATTCGTGAGCTTGTCACAAGTGTTGACGCGCTGAGAAGAACACGGTAGCCAATTAATTAGTACTTAGTACTGCAAAAAGAGTGCAAAAAGAACCTGCGGGAAGACGAAGCGAGCAGCTAGACAGGACTCTTGAGCTTCAGGAACACTTGTGGTGACAGGAGTTGCACGAGCAGGCAGTAGTCAGCAGGCAAGGAAGATGCATGCGGCAATAGAGATATCTCCTCACGGCAAGAATTGGTGGTTGCAGCCGAAATGTTGACACTCGCAGCCGAATTGAGATGCAGAAGTGCTTTTGGCAACCTGCAAAGCTGGCTCAGGAGTAAGCAGCCTGACAATCACGCGCCGTGCTGCTATGGCTTCAGGGGGCCGTTGGCGAGAGCTTCTTGCCGAGCTTACACGCGAGCTGGAGCAACAATCATTGAAGCGCCGTGGCTGCTTTTAGGTTTATTGCAGCAATCGCGAACACAAACGAGAACTCATTGTTGGAAGTGTCCATGCTCTGTTGGCCCGCTGATGCTGCTGCTCACCCATCTCCGGAACGTCACCGGGCAGCTTGCAACCGCCCGCAGCTGTGCGAAGTAGCCATTGACACGTCGAAATTGAGGCTACGCGAACTTGAGAAGGAGAACCAACGACTGAACGACAGTCGCTTGAGCCCACATGCGGGGCGCACAGTGGATCGGAGGTGAATGCTAATACGGTGTGTGTGTGTGTGTGTTGGTTGGTTGGTTGGTTGGTTGGTTGGTTGGTTGGCAGCAAGCTGGGTATCAAGCCGCAAGCACTCGTAGACAGAGTGTGTAGAGGTGTCCTTCCAATTCCAGGCAGATCATCGCAGTTCCTCTTTGAGCCTCCGAGGTGGTCCAAGGGCTTGGCCGCACTGTCTCGTCCGTTCTTGGGGCCACCTCCGCGGTGACCCAGAATTCCTCACGGCTCACAGGCCTGGACTTGTCGGGCAGTTCATGACTTTGTCTGGTAGTTTCCGGGGAAGAAAACTTGCCGGAAAAGTCGGCGCTATCGCTGCAGTACTCAGTACGACGCAACTGTTTGTTGTGACCCTTGCCCGGCCAGTCGGATCATAGTGGTCGAGACAATCTCTCGTCTCCTGCAAACCAGCAGTGTAACGGCTGAGGGTGTCTGAACCATGAAGGGACCCGGGTCTTGACACGGCCAGGGCCTTATGTGGCTTCACTGGGTCCGTGTTAGGCCCTTCGTTGCCCGTCTCTCTCACACGAAGGCTTTCTGTTTGTGAAGGTGTCAGCCAAAGAGTCAGCTCCGAAATTGCAGCTACAGCATGCGCTTATTGGTCTCAGGGATGATAGGACATGCGACGGTGAAGGCTCTCCGGTGAGTTCCGAGCTAGAATTGCACCATGCCACTTCCTCAGCTCTTCGCAGAGTACTCGGCACTTTATACTGCCACAATGATTTCCTGGCTTGCGACCTTACTTAGCCTTACTTATGCAGGCCAGAAAGATCCGAAGTTGACTGTGACGAGCGTCGTTTCGACGACTCCCAAAGTGGAGGATCTCTTCAGCAAGGCAGCGGCTTGAATTCTATAGCTGGCGCTGTCTTGCGTATGATGCCCGTCACAGCACCCAAAGCTATGAAGCCTCAAAATACTCAAGTTAGTGTAGAAAGGGTGGTCATAAGGTCATACATCCCGCCACAAGCTGACAGGACCGGAAGGAGAAGCCTGAAGTGGACACCCACAGCATTCACAAGTCTCCTTTCTCGGGGGACTCGCTTGCTTCCAGCTGGAGTGACAACGGCCACGTGGTCCATGGCGTCCACGACAAACCCTGGTACATCATCGATCCTGAGAGCTCGTGGTATGCTTCTGGTTGGCAGTCGATAGTAGGTGTCGCTTTGGCTTTCGTTGCCTTCCTGACACCGCTTCAAATCGGCCTCTTCGACATCAGATTCGATTTAATGCTGATCATCAGCATGGCTGTTGACTTCATCTTCCTGGTGGATCTAATCCTGCAGTTTTTCGTGATGATCTCGGTGTCCACCTTCCACGGTCTGAAGCGGGAGGTCCGCTTGAGCCGGGTCGGCCTGAAGTACTTGAAGACCTGGTTCTTCATAGATGCCCTGGCCGTCGTTCCCTGGGATTTGATAGGCGCCCGAATCTGATGAAAATCTGGGACAATTGGGTTGTCACACCGCCGGAAAGAGCATGGCCAGACTTAAGCTGACCGCACTTAGCCCGCACAGCTGCTAGAGGGGCCCATCAACTGCGTGGTCTGCTGCTGCTGCTGCTGCTGCTGTTGTAGGTGTTGGTGCTGCTGCTGCTGCTGCNNGCTGCTGCTGCTGCTGCTGCCTGGTGCCTGGTGCCTGGTGCCTGGTGCCTGGTGCCTGGTGCCTGGTGCCTGGTGCCTGGTGCCTGGTGCCGGTGCCGGTGCCGGTGCCGCTGCCGCTGCTGCTGCTGCTGCTGCTGCTGCCGCCTGCTGCTGCTGCTGCCGCCTGGTGCTGCTGCTGCTGCTGCTGCTGCCTGGTGGTGCTGCTGCTGCTGCTGCTGCTGCCGCCTGGTGCTGGTGCTGGTGCTGGTGCTGGTGCTGGTGCTGGTGCTGGTGCTGGTGTTGGTGGTGGTGGTGCTGCTGCTGCTGCTGCTGTTGTAGGTGTTGGTGGTGGTGCTGGTGCTGGTGCTGGTGCTGCTGTTGCTGCTGCTGCTGCTGCTGCTGCTGCTGCTGGTGGTGGTGGTGGTGGTGGTGGTGGTGGTGGTGGTGCGGGGTGTCGGTGGCGGTGGCGGTGTTGTTGTTGTTGTTGCTGCTGTTGTTGTTGTTGTTGGTGGTGGTGGTGGGTGTTATTGTTGTTGTTGCTGCTGTTGTTAACGTGATTCGAACGACAATCATCGCCACCATCATCAGGTAGAAGAGCTTACAGTAGCCTTGAAAGGTGCCAGTCTCGGCCTGCAGCATCTCCCTGGCCATAGGTATGGAAAGGCAGCCGAATTCGCTTCGGCAAATGGGGCAGCGCCTGCGCCAGAACGCGGGGTGTCGAGCAGGGGTCTCAGGGTTTCATCGCAGTGCTCCTAAGATTACCGTTGTTCTTAGTGATACTAGGACAATGAATTTTCTACCTATCACTGGTGGTGAAAGCTTCGAAGGGTTGCTGCACTCCAAGCCGGAGCAAGCTTCAGGTCGCCAGGCTGGAGCTGGCAATTTGACGGCTTTTGATTTTTGCTTCCAGAGATTTTTTTCTCGGGTTTGCTTGGGCTTGTTCTGTGAGCGTTTGGATATGCTGCAAAGGTGTGTTTCTCTGACAACCTTCTGGAACTCATGACAGGTCTGACGGGCCATGTGGCCGAGGACCGCTGTTTGCGATTTCTTGTGCTGAAGCTTCCAGGGTTGCACTCCAACTCCAACGAAGCTTACTGGGTTCTCGTTCCTGAATTCAAACTCAAGTTGCCAGTGTGGGCGGCCTATAGTAAATAATAAGGTTTCTCTCTTACGGCAACTGAAATTAAATTCCTTTGCAAGAACACAGCTTACGAGTCACCGGATCAGCTGGGCTTTCTGTTTGAGGCTTTCTCTTGCCGTACAAGTCGGGCGGCCTGGGTCTCAGCCGCTCGGCGCACTCGGCATGGAGATAGTGGGGACCTTGACAACCATGTCTCGCTAGGACCCTCCACGAAGTGATGAGGTCACCCTCCTGCAGTCCGACTCCTGCATGGTCACGGCTAATATCTAATAGGGACAACTCCCAGAGTATGATCCTGGCGCTGCTAGGACGCTAGGCGGTGTTAACACCACTGCAGGAGGCCAAATCAGCCGGACGGTTTAGCCACGAAGTGGGCCCCCGAAGCGGTCAGGAAAAGCACCGAAGATTAATAGGCGATGAGCTGTTCTACGGAATTTTGTTGGGCCTTTTCTAGAATTCCCACAAGGTGATTGTTTTGGGGTCAATAGCCCAGCCCGATCCCTAAAACGCACAGCTTGTTTGTGCTGGGGGGCAGCAAAGGCTTTGACCACCGGGCTGCAGCATCACCACCACAGGCCGTGTGCAAAGCGAGTCGAGGCAAATGCCTGTCGTCAGTATGCGACACAGACATGAAGCCCTGTCTGCTCGCACGCAAGCTTCTAGCTTGTGATACTGCCAAGTTGCAGCATACCTCGAGCTCCTGCTGCAGAAGCCAGCAACAAGAAGTGACAAGTTCTCTCGATGTGTCCTTCCATTTCAATCTCGCCCCTCAGCCCGAAAGGCTTGCATCTAGAATCTAGACAAGTTTGGCTACTACAGCTGCTGCCCGATACTTGGAAGACTTGGAACATGTCTCCCCAACCTTGAATCCAGTTTCTTGCGTTCCCAGGGCAGAATTTCGGGTAGGATGCTCAGACCCTTGCGCATGTTGCCGCCGCCGAGGTTGTCCCTCTGCCAACTTCATGAGAAAGGCTTTTTCTGAGAGACATGAACTAGTAACTATTTAGGGCGACATGATCTTCGGCGTGGCCAGTGTGCTTGCGGTCTCCGCTGTCGTTTCAAGGTTCGGTATGACTGCGCTGATGCTTCAACTCACGAAATCCTCACATGTTCCCTTTTCGCTCCATGCAAGAACAAAGACTCCTCCGACTCGCTGTGCATGTCGCTGCTGTGGCTCGATAGCATGTGGAAGGGCGACATCGCCATGGCACTGAAGGAGTCTTGCAGCCGAGCCTCATAAACCTTCGAATTCAATGCGTTGCAGTTGCTGCAAACTGCACGTCAGCTCGAAACTTGAAGGCCTGGCTACCCTGACTCTGAGATTCCAATCTGCTCGGTCTTTTAACATCGTCTTTGGTGGCTCTAGTTGAGGCATTTTGCATATGCCCTGCTGCCAGCGGGACTTGATGCAATGTTTGTCAGACATGCAGTAGTAAGATATTTGTGATTCTGTCCGAGCAGGAAGCACTGTGAGGACACATGTGTTCCAACTGGAGCCGGTGGTGCATCGATCGGACTCTGCACGGGATTGCTGCATTGCTGATCATTGCTGCACCCTCCATGGAACCACCAATACAAAGCAGCTGTACTCAAAAAGCACTCAACAGAAACAGCAAGGACACCAGCGAGCATGCAGAGCAACTTCGCAGCCCCGGTCAGTAGAGTGACCGTGCCATTCCGATATACAACCTAGACACGCCATCCGCGTTTTGAGACGCGACAGAAGAGACCATGTGTGCCCGACATCCTCCATCCGTTACCAGTGCCTCCAGCAGCTTTCGCAGCACAGTTTTCACCTTGGTGTTCAAACGGCGGCATGGCTTCTTGGTCTGCGGCAGCCTTTCTGTGCAGGTGCAGAAAGAACGTTTTCATTGTGATTACTGCAAGAACACTGGTAGGCGTCGTCGTCGTCGATGTCGTGGCGGTGGTGATGAAAAAGAAGGTAGAGTAACTGTTCCGTGGTCGGCGCGGTGGTGCTGGCGGTGTACACGGTCACGGCTATGCCACGAAAAGCTATCTTAGCAATAGAGCCTTTGTCCGTTGCAGCAGAGTCACCAGCTCCACCTCAAGAAGGTTGTACTTGCTCCTGGGCTCTTTGGCAGTCCGTCCCTCCGAGCAGGCCTTCCCGAGGGTTCTTGGGTTGAGACTGATCGAAACTCCAGTCCCAGACTTAAGAAATGTCTCAGCCATGTGGTTGAGTCGCCTGTTCAAGGAACTCCAAGCAAGTTGGACCTACATCGCCTTGGACAACTTCAGCTGATCCTTCCTTGTTGCTTTTCTTCAACACACACGCTTCAAAGGAGTGCACTTCCCGTGTTGAACAAGCCTGATATGTATTGATTTCGCTTCTCTTTCAGCTTTGGTTTTGCTGCCTCCATGATTTTCTTCCTTCCTGCTTGGCGCCGTACTCACAAGAGTGCAACATCATCGCAATGAGGCTCCATACCCGAGACCTGCTGCACCTTCCGAAGACCCCCACATCTAAATGCTTATGCCGGTACGTCTACTAACTACATGATTTCATGAAAGCATTGCCAGCTCTTGGTGCAAGGGTCCCTTCGTTGTTTTGGCTCTCCATGTTGGTGATGCCCACACGCCCGCCAAAAGCTCGCAGAAACGCCGTCACAGTCTGGCAAGCTTCGAGGTGGCTTCAAGTAAGCAACCCCTGACATGTCAAAGGCCGCCAACAAGTATTCTCAGTTTTGAGTTTTGGCCAAACCCACACAGTGCAAGATGTGGCAGCTGGCCCTTGACTTGCTGCCTGATCGCGCGGATCAGCAAGCTTTGCCCGTCTAGGCCTCGCTGCCATCGTCCGAGGTATCCAGCAACAGGATCGGTGCCTTGCGCTGCGACCTGAGCATACACACGCATACACTCCGACAATCCCCGACCCACATTCTGCAATAGAACCGGCTTGTGCTGGACGTGCGGCTTGCTGAGAAACGGCTTGGTCATCACACACGACGAAAAAGTGCTCATCGGCAGGCCATCCTCACCGGCGGACACCGCTGTGCGAAGTCGTGGTTTCCCTGGTTTGGACTCACACACTCGCGCACAGCAGGCATGGCTTCATTCCGTCCGAGCTTGCTACGTTAACATAAGGGGCCGATCGACGATGCACTGAGGCGAAGATTTTCTTGCTTTGGGGGGGTTTTGGGATCTCAAGCTGCAGCGCAACAGGGTGGTGCTGTCTTGCATTGAGTGCTGCAACATGACATCTGACAAACTTGGCGGTGGCGAGTGAGGCAACTAAGACGGAAGATGACGACAGTGTCCTGCAGCCTGCCGTCGTAGAACTGCGAACTCGGCCACTCACGGATCAACGGATGCATGCGGTACTGCACCTGAGCTTGATAGGGCTGTGTTGAAGTCTGAAAAAGTGAGTTACAGTTACAGTCACTAGCTGCTCCTGCGGTGAATTGTTGCCCAGACATGCACGTTCCTTGTGCAACTGCAAGAGACCAGTTCGCCATGGCATGCGGCATGCCACCTGGCCTGGAGCATGTTGATCTCCTGGTTGAAGAGAGTGGGGGAATTGAGCAAGCGGTCAAAGAGCGAGCATCGCAGTCCTTACAAGGACACACCAAAGGCGAGATCTTTCGGCAGCATGACCAACAGAACATCCCACTCCTTCCCAGCAGCAAGTGTCCCTTCTCCTCTGCAGCGGGACAGAGGACCACTGGTGGGAGCTGCTGTTGGTCGCCGACCATCACAAGCTGCGCCTGCGCCTTCCTTGAGATTGAGGATCCAGTGTCCCGTTTATTTTCAGGCGGTTGCTTGCCTCCCTTCTCCCGGACAAGGCCCTGTAGTCAACAACGCTTCGACATTGGCCTCCAACTTTTCCTTCATTTCTACCGGAAAATCCACCCTCATGACCCTACCGCCACAAACGAATATGTTGCTTCCAACGGGTTGAGCTGCTGTAAGGCGATGAGGCAACGTGGCTCGGTGGCCTGGGAGGCCTCGTCGATCACCACCTTTGCAGCTTGATGGATTTCGGCAGCCAGGCTCTATAACTATAGGTGGAGTTTCCGTTTCGGCTTGGAGTCTTGCAAACGGAGTAACTTGGCAGGTTCCCGTACCGCGAATAGCCTTCGGATAGAGGTGACTGGGCGTGGCATCAGGGTACATAAACAATGCTTCACAAAATGCATAAGAAAGTAAATAAAAAAAGCAAACAAATAAAACAATAAACAAATACATAAACAAACATAAGTCCGTGAGTCTGTCTGTATGTATGTGTGCATGCATGTATGTACGTGCGCACGTACGTGGGTATACGACATATAAATATATCTATATCTGTATCTATATCTGTCTCTATCTTTCTTTCTATCGATCTATCTGTCTATCTATCTATCTATCTATCTATGTATCTATCTATCTATCCATCTATCTCTCCATCTATTCCTCTATCCATCCATCCATCCTTCCATCCTTCCTTCCTTCCATCCAACCATCCATCCATCTATGTACGATGATGTGTATACTATGTATACATGTCTATATGCACATACTACTTGACTACATAAATCTCTATGCGACGAGCACCATACGTAGCCACCACACCATACATACTATGCGCACAAGGCTTGCATACACAGTTGATGCATGACACGCCAAACACTTCCATTCCATCCACGACTTCATCCATCCATACATCTACCCGTCCATCTGAACATCCCTGCATCCATGAATGATGCATGCATGCCAGAACGCTCAATAATGCGTTCATTGATGAATGCCCCTATCTATGCATGCATGCATGCATGCATGCCTGCCTGCCTGCCTGCCTGCCTGCCTGCCTGCCTGCCTGTTGGTATGTATGTATGTATGTATGTAGGTAGGTAGGTAGGTAGGTAGGTATGCCTGTATGTAGGTATGTATGTATTCAAGTGGGCAGGTAGGCAGGCAGGTAGGGACTGCATCTACTTTTGTCTGCCTGCCTGCACACCTGCCTTCCAGCATATCTGTATTTGTGCACGTGTTCATGTATGCACATATGTATGCAATTATGCATGTATGCCTGTATGCATGCATGCCTCGCATGTATGCATGCATTCATGTAGGTATATGGTGTGTGTGTGTACATGTGTATGTACCTATGTAGGTAGGTATGTACATATGTATGTATATTTATTCATGTCTGTCTGCATGCATGTATGCAGCTGTATGCATGTGTGTCGGTATGTATGTACGCTTGCATACACATGGATGGTGTAATTTGCTCCTATGCCTGAGATCTGCCTGCATTTGTCTGTGTGTTCGCTTGCACATCTCTGCAAGTCTCTCCCGGCTCTGTACGGTTGCATGTGCGTGTGTCTCTGTGCGTCTTCGCTGCGCAAATTGCGGAAGACGGAGACTGAGTGTGGGTTGCTTTGCCCCGCTGCTGCGATTTTTGTGCGAAAGTTATGCCATGCAACCTCAAGCTTCAATACGATGCGTCAACATGCATATGCTCCCAGCAGATGGGGAGGGGCAGGCGCGGGTCCAGCTTCAGTTCTCCGCTCAGGCTGCGGAGACCTTGGACACTTCTCTATCACTCGCCCGACCTTGACACGGGCTACTGTTCTCAGCCACCGAAAGGCCCCGAATCACGCATCAAAGGCCATGCTGTCGCCTACACATGACACAAAAGAAGACCCAAGACTCAAGAAACCTCTAAGTCGAATGGGTTATGAATAAAGGAACGAGGCCACCAAAACAAAGCCGACAATCCCCAAACCCCTCCAGAGCCCCCTGCTGTGTGGAAGTTACTCCGCAGCAAGGCATCGCAGCCGCAGCCAACCAGCGTGGCACAAATGACCTGACAACAAGGGCCACGGCTCGGGCTTGCGGAAGCAAGCAATCAATAGAAACATGTCGAAACAGTCTTCTGCGTAGAACTTAGTCAAGCCATGCCTCAGCATTGGCAATCAAGTCGTCGGTCACCTGATAAGCTAAGAAGATCGTTGTGTCAGGCTGCCGGGAATGTCTGCACACATCTTGGCAGTGTTCGTGGAGGCAGCAACGACCAAAACAACGACTTCTGTCGTAAGGCCGCAGAAGTCCCGGTAGGAATCCGGTAAGCGCAACAGCAGAAACAGCCCTTGCTCTGGCGCCTCCTGCTCGTACTTCTGGATGTCCCGAACGTGCAAGGAGATGTCACGGTGGGCAAGGCCTTTGCCCTTGCCCTTGAGCGAACCTGCCACAAGCTGTGGTGTGTAAGCTTATCTGTCGCACATGGCCCCACAGTGTGATGGCAAGCACCCCCATCCAAGAATGCATTCTCAATTGTCCATATCTCAGCCTGAGTACAATGCGTCCTTCACTTTGGACAGGGCCTCCCGCCTTGGAGGCTCCAAGTCACGGCAAGCAGACCAAGGCTGTAAGGCTTCCCTGTGAAACTACAGAAGCAAACAGCAAGCCGCCCTGGGGCTGAGCCACCAGCGTCTCCTCGATCTTCGAGTTCCTTGTCATCAAAGTCTACGAACCCCAAACCCCCAAGAGGAAACCAGCAGAACGTCTGAAAAAGAAACGAAACACGTTAGGATCCCTCGCAGAAGCAGCTGGCTGGATGCTTCGAAGTTGTTCCTGTCTCTCGCCTGTTTACTGCCTCTGTCAGTCTCGATATGCTTCCAATTCAGTATTCCTACTCCAAACATGTCCCCTTTTTTGTATCAGATGTCGGTAACTACCTTCACTTGGTACATGATCCGAACACAGAGCTTCTAACATCCTTGTTGAAAGCATCCCACCGGCCCCAATCCCACATCCAGGCCCATGAAGCCCGAACTCTTGTCTTCAGGTCTGGGTCAGCTGATCAACCTGTCTGCTGCCAGGCCACAGAGGGTGCTCCTGGAGTGCTGTGGTAAAATTGTTGTTGCTACTGTTGTCGTTGTTTGTTGATTTGTAAAAGTGTTTGTTTGATTGTTTGTTTGTTTGTATTTGTGGTTGCTTTGGTTTGTTTTGGTTTGTTTGCTTCTTTTTTTTTTGGTTGGTTGGTTGGCTGGCTGGCTGGTTATTTGTCAAAGTTGCGCAAATGCAAATTCAGCAGGAAAGGCAGTAAGAGGTGCCTAGGCTTGGGTTGTCCGGTTTCTGTGCGATATGCATGGCGGGCTGTGGAAACTGCAGGGAATGGTGCTGACGGGGCTGGATTACCTCTGTCCCAAGTTGATGACGGGTAGCCCAGCACGGTGCTAAGGCACACCTCCCAGGAAGTAGAACAGCCGGTTACTCATCGAATACTCTGAACCAGAAATAGCCGTCGTTCTGAGAAGGGTTTCCAGGAGGCCATGACAGCACAAGCACATCCAAATCCACTGCGGGAAGACGGCCACGCTGCAACCAAAGTACTCTCCCCAACCACCAATTTTTTGAAGTCCACCTTCAGAAATATCAACTCTCCCAAAGGCCTTAATCCTCTGAAAACTAGCCCCCGCACTACACCAAGCCACCAAGCCCTAGGCTTTACACCTCGTAAAGCCCAAAGAAACCTGAAAACTTCGATTTTGTTCCGCCTCGGCCTGGGCCTGAAGGGTCTGTGCGCGAAGCTCCTCCCCAGAAGATCCCAGAAGGAAAAAAGGCTTAAGCCTTGTGGGCTGGTGGCTGCTTTTTATGGCTCCCAATGGTACTTTCAGTTGAAATCTTATCCCACTTCGGCCTCAATCCCACGACTCAAACTTGCTCCTGTTAGTTTCAAGTCTGACTGCGACGTGACGACTGCCCACATCAGATTCTCGTAAAGCGCCGGAGCCTGCCTGGCTCACCTTCGACGGAAAGCCAATCCGAAGTGCCTGCATGACACTTCGGAAGCAGGTGAGGGACTTCTAGCTGGTCATGACATTCTTGAGGATCTGGGTCCGTGGAAGACGCGAGACCGAAGCGACCGGCGACCAGTGTCTCTCAACGGCAGTCAGGAGCTCAGTTGCTGAAGAGCGTGGTTCGACCCCCGTTTTGCACAGCACAGGCAAGACGCAAGGAAGTGCGGTTAAATAAAGCATCCAGGTCCCACCACTGCCTGCCACTTGGCAACACGACACCATTCATTTAAGCTGTTATGCAAAACGAGGAGAGAGGTGAATAGCATTCCAATCCCAGAGCTCTGCAGCTGAAGTCTTGATTAGTAGGTGTTATGCTTTACCCTAGATCGCCTTGACACCCAAACGGATCAATCCTGCCAGCAGCTGATCCACGGCCACGTTGCCTTTCATGACTTTCCAGAAACATTGGGAGCGTTTTTGATCTGAACAAGCTTACTAGGGGAAGCAGATCGTTTCACAATCATCAAGAAGCCTTTGAATGCTAAGTCGTTGCTGAAGTACATGAAGGCTACCTCATCAGCAAGTCTGCTTCAGATCGTATGCCGTCTCAGGGCACTCGTACTACGCGAGATGACAAGATCTATGTAAAACATGTCGTTGACTGCGCATCAGGCGGACCAGGGGTTGACTGACACATACCCCAGCTCGGAAATTTCAAGTATAATCTCTGACCGGACTCTGTCAGCAGCAACCAAGATGTTGCAGCCACGGCTGTCCTGCATTAGCTGTGCAATGTTTCGACGGGCAGTGAAAATTCCCAAGGTTGTCACGGTCATCGGAAGTCTCGGAATAGCGTCTAAGATGCACCTGCCTGGAGAGACTCGTATCACGGATGGAAGCCCGACTTCAGCTGATTCCCGTACAGCGACGAATAGCAGGGGTTCGGTTTCGTGCTTGCAAAAAAGGCGGGGTGTGACATGGAGCAGGGCGCGGCTCGGGCGAACTCCTGGGGATATCTTCGCAGCCAGTTCCGACCTCACTGTTTTATGTGCGATGGCACTGGGCTACTACTTGTGCCCGTTAGTTATGCCACCAAAACCTCAAGTAGCCTCGCAGACTCGCAGCATCTCGCAGCTCTGAACAGAATGAAGCGGATCCTGGCAGTGCTTCTCCACCAGCCGGCGGACGAGGTGACAGGTAGTCGTGGTCTTTCCTGCAAGAAGGCAGAGGTGTCTGTCATGACAAAGAGAAACAACCTTTGTATAACCCGAAGGAGCTAGAGTCAGCAAGAGGCTCTCCAGAGCAGCAAACAGCTGAAACAGCTGGCCTGTGCCCGGAGGACCTTGGATCAAGCTCAAGGGAGCCTGGCCAAAGGTCGCTTGGATTTGTTGGATCCACATTCCAAAACATTCCAAAACCCCCGCCTAGCATTTTTAAATGTCGGCAAGAATCCAAGTGCTAGGAGTGCACAGAATGTCGCAGACGGATGTGCATAGCTGTTTATCAATGCCAAGAAATGTACACAGTCCGGGGAAGACCGAATCGACTCCCTGTCAGTCCACGCCTGTCACATCCACGGTTATGATCTATATCAACATGTCCACTTCTATTTTCCTGGTTGCAAACCTTTTAAGCCCAAACCCCATACACTTAGATTGAAAACTAGATCGGCCCCATATGCTGCAGAGCAATCAACCGCAGGCGACGGAATATCGCCTCAACTGCCTCGAGCGCTGCAGCGCTCTGTGAGGCATCCAAAAGCCCCCAGGCCTCCCCAGGGTTCTTACAGGCTGACAGGATGTCTTCAGAGATTTGGAGTTCTGGACCCTGCGAACGAAGCCAGCAGAACTGCGGGTCGGGTTCTGTTGCCAGCAGATTTCAGGCTACCTGGGGAAGGCTTGGAGAGGCTCTTGAAAACCTGTTGCGGCTCCACGAGTACGAAACACTCTCCAAACTTTGGGATGTAAAGCTTCAGCTTGGATGGTGCACTGATTCACCGGCCGCATCCTCAAACGGAGAGATACCGCTTTGAAGGAACCGGATGCGATGACCATGGTAGCCTCTGCGTACTCCTAGGTATTCAGCGAACATTCCCACAAGGGAGCACCCAAACCCGAAGCTAGCGCCTTGTCACGCATTCGCACAGAGCGTTACGAACCCCTTCGGCACCCTGCGGGCTCTCAACCACCACCATCAGAACAACAACATCACAAAGAAGAACAATAACCAAAAAGCTCTCTGGCTTTCATAGTCCCGTTCACGAAGGTCTTCTGCTGTACCACGCTCGTACTTGACGTGGAGGCCCCTCAAGCTTTCACAACAATCATAGTTTTGCTTGGGGCATTCTTACGTACGCCATACGAGCTTCAGAGTCCTGATGCAAGGCTGGGCCGACTGGCCAAAGTCTCTGAGCCTCTTCTGAATCT
Source organism: Symbiodinium necroappetens (assembly GCA_905231915.1). Taxonomy (NCBI): domain Eukaryota; class Dinophyceae; order Suessiales; family Symbiodiniaceae; genus Symbiodinium; species Symbiodinium necroappetens. The sequence goes on along the minus strand of CAJNJA010040609.1, from coordinate 5,331 downwards.
CTTCCGTGGGCACCGATGTGCTTCGGTGCCAGCGAACATTCTGGGCATGACTTCGGGCATTTGGCGGGTGCGTTAAATTGACAAGACATGTTCGCCTTATCACTTGCAAGCTAGGTGCAAAGTCTTTGCAAAGTGGAGGCACTGCTGGAAGCTTTAGAACGCAGTGGCTTAAGACATGCAGCAACAAGTGACGCCCAATTTGCTAGCCCAAGATCGGGCCCCGAGGGCGTGTACGATTTGCATCGACATCCGTTTCCGTTTCGAGTTCACCAGAGTTTCTTTCGGCAAAAGTTTGCGGACCTCCTCCATTATTGCCATTCTCACAACACGTCTGCACATTAGGACAGATGTGTGGACGACATTTCGCACTACTCTTCGTTCCCGGCCGGTCGTCGGCGAATCCTGCTGAAGCAACCTAAAATTCGCAACACAAGCATTCACAGTTTTTGTTGACCCTGTGCTCAGGCCGAGGCGTGAATGCTACGCCCTGAAATCCACATCCGGGCTACGGAAGCCTCGTGTTGCTCGGCAGGCTCGCGCTTCCGAAGTGCGCTCCCTTCCTGTTCGCGCATGCAGATTGACTAAGGTCAGACCTTAGAGACTCTCTGGGTGTTCAGGGCTGAGGGTGTAGACTATATCTATATATTATAATATATATATATATGTATATATATGTTTCGTCGTTGTTAGCGTCGCTGCGAAACACAATCTACTGATACCAGCCGAAGCAGCAGTAGCAGTAGCAGTAGCCGTAGCCCAAACCGTAGCAGTAGCAGTAGCAGTAGCAGTAACAGTAACAGCAGTAGCAGCAGCAGCAGGAGCAGCAGCAGTAGCAGTGGCAGCAGCAGTAGCAACAGCAGCAGCAGCAGCAGGAGCAGGAGCAGGGGTAGGAGCAGTAGGAGCAGGAGGAGCAGTAGTAGTAGTAGTAGTAGTAGTAGTAGTAGTGGTAGTAGTAATAGTAGCAGCAGTAGGAGCAGGGGTAGGGGTAGGAGTAGGAGTAGGAGTAGGAGTAGGAGTAGTAGTAGTAGTAGTAGTAGTAGAAAAAGTAGTAGAAGAAAAAGTAGAAGAAGAAGAAGTAGTAGTAATAGTAGTAGTAGTAGTAGTAGTAGTAGTAGTACTAGTCGTAGCAGCAGTAGTCGTCGTCGTGGTAGTAGTATTCGTAGTCGTAGTCGTGGCAGTAGTAGTAACTAGTAGTAGTAGAAGAAGTAGTAGTAGTAGCAGTAGAAGTGGTGGTGGTGGTGGTGGTAGTAGTAGTAGTAGTGGTGGTAGTAGTAGTAGTTAGTAGTTAGTAGTTAGTAGTTAGTAGTTGGTAGTTGGTAGTTAGTAGTTAGTAGTTAGTAGTTGGTAGTTGGTAGTAAGTAGTAAGTAGTTAGTAGTAGTAGTAGTAGTAGTAGTAGTAGTAGTGGTGGTAGGAAGAGGAGGAGGAGGAGTAGGAGTAGTAGGAGTAGTAGTAGTAGTAGTAGTGGTGGTGGTGGTGGTGGTGGTGGTGGTGGTGGTCGTCTAGTAGTAGTAGTAGTAGTAGTAGCAGTAGTAGTAGCAGTAGTAGTAGTAGTAGTAGTAGTAGTACTAGTAGTAGTAGTAGTAGTAGTAGTAGTAATTATTATTATTATTAGTAGTTTTAATTATTATTATTATTAGTAGTAGTAGTAGTAGCAGGAGTAGTAGTAGTAGGAGTAGTAGTAGGAGTAGTAGTAGTAGTAGTAGTAGTAGGAGGAGGAGGAGGAGGCGGAGGGGGAGGGGGAGGGGGAGGGGGAGGGGGAGGAGCGAGGAGGAGGAGGAGGAGTCGTCATCGTCGACGTCGTCCAGCGACAGCGACTGCGCCGCTTAAGAAACAGTTATTTTCAGGTGAGGGTGCCCTCGATCTCTTAGTTTTGAAGCGCGTGTTCTTGCATGATCACAAACAAGTGTCCGGACTTGGGTCACTTCGGATTTGCTAGCCCGAATTTCTGGAACTGAAAGGACTCCAAGATCACTCAGGATTAAAACAAGTACGATGGGTGAAGAAGCAACTGGGGGAATTGAGCCCATGGCCTTGGTGCATCTTGCGCTTGCTCCGCTACTGATAGATCTGATAGAGTCTGACAGAGCTCCTAGGCATGCCCGGAACCCCCCAAAGTGAGAAAGCGCAGGCCCTCAATTTCTTAAGTGTAAGAAATCGAGCCTATCAATTTATCATTTCATAGCCCTTTCAGAAGCCGCAACTAAGCTAGTGAAGCCCTTACTCAGCCCTGATTATTAGACATGCCCCGAACCCCGAAAATCAGAAATCGAATCCTTCATTTCCTTAAATTTAGGAAATCGAGCCCTCGTTTTCTTCTGTTGGTGGTTTTGATTTTTATGCCATAGCCTCATTAAGCCCTTATTACGCATTCATCGAGCCTGTAAAGCCCTTTTTACAGCCGTTACGAAGGCTTAATGAGCTGCCCTTATAAAGCCCTTACTAGGCACGCCCGGAGTCCCTAAAATTGAAATCGCTTTCGTAAGTTTGGAAATCGAGGGCTCAAGTTTTAGTTGTTTTCGATTGATTGTGCCAAAGCCTTATTAAGCCCTTACTAACCGTGTATAGAGCCTATAGTACCCTTCAGTGCCCTTCCCAAGCCGTTATGCAGGCCTTTGATGAAGCCCTTATTAAACCCCTATTAGGCACGCCCGAAGCCCCAAAGTAAAACATCAAGCCGCTCAATTTCTTAAAAATTCTGAGATCGAGACCCTCGCTATCTTACTTTGGGGGGTTTGCAGCACAGCTTACAGAAAGCGTTTGCGTTCCATTGGCAGGCTTTCAGAAGGCCCTTAAAGTTGAAAGTATGGTAATGGAAGGGGTGTTCGAAGATTCGCCCATGTTACACGAAAGCCTTTGTGGCAGCGGTAGTAGTGCCACGTAGCAGTGGTAATGGCCGGTCGTGCTCAACAAAATTCTCCAGAATGATGTGTTGCATGTTGTTTGTACCGTACATCCATGTGTTATTGTGTAGTGTTTCATTGAATTAATTTGAGACTTGGGTGTTCGAGGGGTGTGTGTGCTGAGATTGGAGGTGGGGCTGTCCCCTGGGTCGTAGCTGGGCACGTGGAGCGCGGGCGCGGTGGTCGTGGTTAAGCCCCTTTCGCTGTAGTCACAAGAATAAAAGGAGTTGCTGCCTAGTGTGGCGGTCACTGTTCAGTTCCGCAGGCTTTTTCCTAAACTGTGCATCAAGAGCTTCCAGCTGCAATGTGACGTCCACTCGTCTTCTCTGCTCTGCACATTCTCAAGGCAAGGGCTACGTCGTCAAGTCCGGCATGCAACAAAGTGTTATGAGCGAGAAGAACGTTCAGATTATGTGTGATTCACCTTTCATCGCGCCTCGGCTGCATTGTTCAAGCGATCCTACAGATTGCACGACTGGGCACGACAAGCGCAGTGCCCATCCGGAAGTAAACATGCCACGCATAGTTGCGAGAATGCCCTGTCTAGAGATCTGACTGGCGAGCCCGAAATGGGTGCTTATGACAGGTTTTGTGGTTCTGCCCGACAGCATCTAAAGTTGGTTGATCTGATTCTAGGTCAGTTGCCAGCACTCGTAGGGAAATGTATGCATGTTAAATATCTCCCTCATGAGGTCAAGCTTTTTGAGACGTACAATGGCAGCCAGACGCTGTACTTTCTGCTGGACCTTGTGATGCAGCAATCTAGTTACATCTCTGCAGCTTTGCACGGACCGTGCGGTGATCCAAGCAAGCACTACATCGCACGATGCAGGAATTGGCGCTCGGGGGTGAACTCTATGCCACTTACAACAAGAAGGGACTTTTCGGCAAGGACCTGACCCTGAAATCATGCTTGCACCATCTTGCACACATCCAGCTTGTCTCCCCTTGCTTGTGCTTTCTATAGTACAGTAGTTCTGCAACGGCCTGCTTGGTGTCCAGACGGGATGGCTTGTTGACATCTGAAACTAGAAGCCCCGTGGCATCTGCCCGTCCAATATGTGCAGGAGCCTCACGCCAAATTCTATCTTGCAGGTGTTGCGCTCGCGTTTGAGCATCTGCACGGCCCCGCGGCTGAATGACTTAGAGCTGCATCTGGCTTGTGCCACATGATGCCGCATGCAACTTACAGTGGCGTGAATTCGTTATGTAGACAAACGAACCACAAACAGTGCTTCCACAGTGTGTAATGTGAGTACCTAGGCAAGAAGATCGTTTTCCGTGACTTGGCTTCGGGTGGCAGTCAGGAGTCGTGAGCTCCTTGATGCGCTTGAACAGCATGTGCTGCCAATTCCAGGCGATTTGAAGCCTGAGAACCTGCTCCTGCACCTCGACTGATAGGAGAGCAGTGGCACCTGCATGGGCCATTCTCTGTTCTTGAATTTGTGGCGTACAGTTTGGGCACAAGTTCTGCGCCAGTCGTCTTATGCCAGTTCGCTTTGCTGAGGAACGAGCAGGGCAGGGTGAAGCTCACAGATATGGGCCTGGCAAAAGTGATCATTGGCAAAACCTACACGACGCTGCTCGGCCAAGTTACCTTTGCTGGAAAACTGCCTGCCTGAAAAGAAGAAGCTGAAGGCCAGTTTGCAGGCTTGCCACTTCTGCCATGCAGGCGTTGAAGCGTTGTGCACATCATGTGCTCACATCTCAGGTGTGGTACACCAGATTACTTCGCCCCAGAGCTGATAGCCTCCACTGGTCACACACATGCAGTGCTTGAGACTGCATAAGGTTGGCTAGTTGAACAAACGCACATGCTGAGCATGAGGTGGACCAAGAGCAATCTCCAAACATCGCGATTCAAAAAAACAGATCTGAGGTAGACTGGTGGACTACTGGTATTCTACTCTTCGAGCTGCTCAGCCCCTCAGCACAAATGGGTTGGATATGGTCCGATATGGTTGTATGTGGATTTGATGTAGGCTTGTGCAATCTGTTCGTCACATCCCATCGAAACCTAGAGCATTCCCGGTTATGCTGTTTGCGAAGACTGGTTTCTCGTGTGTCACATTCTGTCCGCCGCTTTCTGGGCCACGAAGGCGGTCATCCTCCGTTCGAGTCTGCCTACCCTATGCAGATCTATCAAAAGGCCCTGCATTGTGCTTGTGGCGGGCCATCTTGACATGTCCTCTCTTGAGCAGCTGGCGCGTTTTCGATGTAGCATCATTGGAAACTATTTGAGATCATATCGACTCGTGCCTCCTCCATGTCGTTTCCTGCACAGGTCACCAAGGGGATCAACAAAGTCACCTTCCCACCTAAGTGCAAAGGAGCCGTGCCTTGACTGATGCAGCCTTCGTGACCAGCTGGGAGGGGAGAGGGGTCAAAAAACAATTTAAAAAGAATCAAAAAAAATTTACAAAGGATCAA
>CAJNJA010040598.1:0-27883 GCA_905231915.1 Symbiodinium necroappetens | reverse complement strand
CCCAAAACCCCATTCTAATTATTGAGCCCGTTACAGTAGGGTTTAGGGTTTAGAGTTGAGGGTTTCGGGCGATCGGCTCGATCGGCTTCAAGTATAATATATATATATATATGGATGGACCCTGCAAAACCTACAAGTACCTGTTTAAGGACTTATATAAGGAAATCATAATCAGGAACCCTAAAACGGCATGTTCTTTGTCGTCCAGGTGTATATATATATATATGTATATGTATATATATATATCTTATATATATATGTATATAAATAAATATATATATATATATGTGTGGCTCTTAATTTTGAGGCCTAAAGTCTGTAAACAGCACCTACTTTTGGCTATTTGGAGTCTTAAGGAAAGGGCTCCCACGATATTTCTGCAGCGATTTTAGGGCTTGGATGTTTTGTTTCAGGTTTTTAGGGTGTGAGAGGGTTTTCGCTATTTGTGAGACTCGTTGGGTGAGGTGTTTAGGGTTTGGGATGTTATTGCTTTGAGTTTCAGGGTTCCGGTTGTCAGGGTTTAGGGTTTTGGGCGTTAGGGGGTTGAGGGCCTATTGCGGTTCACAAGAGCACGGGGCAGGAAGGTCAGGTTGAAGGGTCTCAGAGCCTCGAGGCTTGCGTTTAGAGGATTCTGGGCTTGAGGTTTTTGTTAGCAAATATACTATAAGCCCTAAACCCCTAAACCCTAATGCCTTATAAACCCAAAGCACCCACCCTAAGCTCTAAGCCCCAAACCTATTAAACCTCAGCCCTCCGGTTTCGCTGTTGGGTTTTGGACTCGACTTTCCAGCTCTGCCTGGCCGATGGCTTTCAGCGTTTAGGGTTTAGGGGTTTAGGGTTTGGGGCTCTCGTGTTCAATGTGGGTCTTGTTGGGCTTATGTCGTTTATGACCCACAACATTCCCATAACCTGCTGTTGTCACAAGTGTGTGGCTTACCTTTTATTGCCTGCAGAGCACGTGCTGCAGAAACTCTGCTGCGAGGCTGACGTCGCCGCAAATCTCACAAGCACTTTACCGATGAGATGTTAGCCTGTATGAGTGATTTTGACGACTTCACTGCACAACACAGGCTAGATGTCATGCCCCTGATGTTCGACGCTCTCGAAACTAGAGCAAGCATCGGTGGGCCACCTCATGCATCCGACGTACACAAGTCAATATGCTGGGTCAGCGACGCATGCTTGAACCAGAAGGTCACATTTCCTGGCCACGACGTAAGAACGGGAGAGGCCCTTTGATTGCAATGCCGATCACTGTGGAAGTTATGCTGACGTTGTCAACAGCTCTTCGCGGACACTGGCTGCACTTTCATACGTCTGGCATCTACCGACTCTGGAATGTCCTGCCTGTCAATAGCACCCCTGCAGACCTGCCCAACGACATCAAATCACAGAGTTTGTGGTTTAATGTGTAGGACATGTGACGCGGTAAGTGGGTGTTTTAAGAAAGCTTGTAGGCGCGATAACTTCGATTAGAGCAATTAGCTCATCTTATCTTCCAAGTATACAGGCCGTTAAGTTGCCCTAGTCGCAGCAACTTGCTTTTTAAGTCCCCTGATCCTTTTGTTAAACAAAGATTCCAATTTTACATTTTCAACACCGAACTTAAACCCTAAACCCTGAACCCTAACCCCTGAACCCTAAACCCGAAACCCTAGACCCTACACCCAAAACCCTAGACCCTAAGCCCTAGACCCTACACCCTAAACCTTAAACCCTACACCCCAGAGCCCCAGATCCTAGACCTAATAAACCCTAGACCCTAAACCCAAAGCCTTGAACCCTAGACCTTAAAGCCTAAACCCAAAACCGCAACCTCAATAATCACCTCCTGGCCTGTCATCTTGTCTACTCGGCTCTGGGACAGAAGTATAGCAGAAGCCATCAAGTTGGAACATCAGCTTAGGGTTTAGGGCTTAGGGCTTATAGTCCTCCTGCCCTTAAAGTAAAGTACAAAGGATCCCAGCACCAGCCACCCCTAAACCCTACACTCTAAGACCTAAACCTTTGCTCCAACTTCTGGGTTTCACTTTGGTTTCTGGGATGAGAAGAACCCTTCAGCCGGGTTATTTACAAGTAGACGCCAAATTCCCATGAACCCTAAATCCAAAGCCTTAAATCCTAAAAGCCTAAACCCTTTGAGGTTCAGGGTTTAGGGTATTGGGTTTAGGGTTTATGGGTGGGAAACCCTAAACCCTACACCCTAAACCCTAAACCCTAGTTCCGAAGAGTACAGGTTTCAGGCCGTACAGCCAGGCAAGCAACTTCATGGGCTTAGGGTTTAGGGCTTTAGGGTTTAGGGCTTTAGGGGTTTAGGGGTTAAGGGGTTTAGGGCTTTAGGGTTTCGGGCTTAGGGCTTTAGGGTTTAGGGTTTTGTTTTACCGTTTCGGGCGGCTTCTTTTTGTCAGAGGCTTTCAAGGGCGCTAGTAGTGAAACCGGCCTTGGCTATGCTGCGAGGCCCTTTGGCAACAGCACCTGACACTGAGCAGAGGCCGTTTGGGGCTTAGGGCTCCGGGTTTGATGTTCCTGGGTTTAGAGTTTAAGGTTTAGGGTTTAGGGTTCAGCAGCTCCGGATCTAGCAGTACTATAGCAAAGGTGTATTTGTGGTTTTGATGTAACACCCACCCAAAGAATCCCAGAACATTAAGAAAACATTCACTAAGCCATATAGGTCTGTTCAATCATTTATACTCAACAAGGACCAGTCTATTTTAGTGTGGATTAATATTTTAAGCTTAGGGCTATTATTTTTCAGACTACTATTTTAGGATTGTAGCTATTATTTTAGGTTCGGACTGCAATTTTAGCTTCGGATTAGGGTTCGGACAATTAAAGAGTTCGGACTACTATTTTAGGGCTCTTGACCATTATTTTAGGATTGGGGCTAGTACTTGAGGGTTCGGACTACTTTTTTTGGCTTCGGACTATTATCTTAGGGTTCGGACTATTATTTTAGGGTTCGGACTCTGCGGGTTCGGACTATTCTTTTAGGGTTCGGGCTAATGTTTTAAGTTCGGACTATTGCTTTAGGATTGGGACTATTATTTTAGGATTCGGACTGCTGTTTTAGGGTTCGGGACGCTCCAGGTATAGGAACACAAGCCGGCGCCTAAAACCCTGAAGCCCTAACCTCCTATCCCTCACAGGAGCCCGTTCAGGAGCCGCTCTATAGCATCCCTGGAAGGAACCCTGATAATCACACCCAAAGAAGCCATGATAATAGCCCTTACAGGAACCCTTACAATACCTAAGCCCTAAACCCTAAACCCGAACCCCCTCAACCCTAAACCCCTAAACCCCTAGACCCCTAAACCCCCAAACCCCAAACCCTACCAACCAGTCTAGACCCGTAAAGTTGGGTTCCCCAGTAGTACCCTTTTGCCCTTTCTCGTCTTGGGTTCCCTTATTAAAACCAAATAGTAGGAAAAAGGGTACCCTTATTATTAAGCCCTAAGGGTCCATGTACCCATATAGTATATACTTTGGCCCCAATGTACCTATATAGGGACTACATTAAGGCCAATGTAAAAACTATATGAGTAAAACCCTAAACCCTACATGGACCCTCAGGGTAATCCAAGACGGGGCTACTAGGGAACCTAGAAAGGAACCCTATGAAAACCCCAGCTGGGACAGGAAGGGTGAGGATGCCTCCTCTGTGGCCTCGTTGGAGGCACCTTCAGGGACTTTAGGGTTTGGGGCTTAGGGCTTTAGGGCTTTAGGGTTTATAGAGCTTAGGGTTTAGGGTTTAGGGCTTTGGGGTTTAGGGCTTTAGGGGTTTAGGGTTTTGGAAAGTTTAGGGTTTAGGGCTTTTAAGCCGGTTTTTGCTTCTTTTTTTCTGGCTCGTTTATAATCGGGTAACCGGGTAGCAGAAGTCGCTTTATGAATGTCGATCTAATAGCGGAATAGCGCTTTGTCGGTTGGGCTTTCGTCGGGTTTTATGCTTAGACTTAGTTGCCTGATAATAGAGATTGTTATAGAGAGTGTGCAGGGGGGGGTAACACGGCCTTGTGCAAGGGTGTTTTCTAATATGGTTCGAGAAGAGTGTTCAGAGTGGTCGGAAAGGGGGTTATGAGCGAGCTCATTGGGTTTCTGAGGCTCATGTAAACGGGCCTAAGAAGGCTTTTCTCGGAGCTTGGGGCCGTCGGCACGCCCTTGGCCCTCGCGCTTACGGGTTCTCAGGTTCAGGGCCCTCGCGTTTCAGAGTAAACAATTCAAAGTTTTAGGTTTGGGGGGGGCATATGTATCAAAATGTACAATGGATCGTGGGGTGCCCAGCTGCCCAAACTTCTCACTGAAATGAACTATAGATGAACAGGAAGAACGGGAACCCAGTATACCCTCGGCACAAGTTTGACCCCGAAGTCCCGCAAGCAGGTTGACCCGTCTTCGCTGCTGGAGGACGTGGAGGCGACCAAAATAGGTGTGGGGTTTAGGGTTTAGGGGCCATGTACGAGTTGGACAAGAAGGCTTCCAGGTTGCAGACCCCTTTCCCTCAAGGACCGGACCACATGAATCCGGCAATCATTACGTCATGCAGGGCCTTCCCTACTTGTTTTGTTGTTCCGATCCGGTGCCTTGACAGTACTGGTCCGATGAAATCAGTTTCCTGAATCCTAAACTCTAAGCGGTTTAGGTTCATCTATACCTGACGACTGCCCTCGTTGAATCCTAAATCCCCATGAAGTCACGAGCATAGAGGCCACATGGCCTTTGTTATGGCCTGCGGTTAGGGCTTTATTGGGGCTTGGGATCAGGGCTTAGATGACAAAGCTACAAAGCCAGTGTTCAGCGTTCAACAGGGCAAACACTGGTCGCCGGGGTTGGCTGTTTTCGTTTCGTGTGTCGTCCGTGTTCCGCTGTAGCCGCTAAGCCACCCTGAATCCTACATTAGAGCCTTAACGACGAAATGAACCCTAAAAGGGTTTAGGTTCATATACCATATAGGGCTTCATTGTATAAGGGTATAGGGTCCTTACTTTTAATGGTCTTTTGGTCCTAAAGGTAGAACCTTCAACCCAGACCGTAAACCCAGAAGGCCCAGAAACATCCTATAGCCTATAGACCTAAACCCCGAACACGCAAGGCCTTAAACCATGTGGCCTAAACCCCAAAACTATGCTAAAAGCTTAAACCCTCGACCCGAAAAGCAACACCCTAAACCCTAGAGACATTCCAGCCGAGCTGGGATTCGAACCCATTACTTTAATAGTTGTCATGATAGGGCGCGTTTTGGGTGTAGGATTTAGGGAGCCCATGATGTCCATATAGTATATACCTCACACTCACCCGTAAACCCTTGCCTGAAGCCCGAAAACTTGCACACTGGCAGGTTTGGTAGGTTATGACAGTGGGTCATCCCATAGCCCATAATTAGGCTCCTTAGTAGTTCCTTTTTGGGATTACCTTATGGGATCCTAAATATAAACCACCAAAAGGAACTACTAAGGAGCCCATGGGATTGGATTTAAACCTAAACACGCAACCCTAAACCCTAAACCCTAGCTAGACCCCAAAGAACCTGCCTTTTTAGGGCTCCTTATGATGATTTCTTTATATAAATCCAAAAAAGTGTAGGTTTTTCAGGGTCCAGGTATACCCTAAACCCTAAACCCTAAAACCCTAGACCCTAAATTGTGTGCTTGTGCCCTTGAAGCCCTGGCGCCGGGTTTCGGCGGTGGGTTTCAGGGGTATAGGGCTCACGTACGGTCCTAAGTACCTTAATTGGGGGTTATAGTGATTTATAGGTTTAGGGTTTAGGGTTTAGGGCGGTCCTAAGTACCAAAACTGGGGTCATGAGGATTATTTATAGGTATTGATCGGTATAGTGACCTTGTTTATAAGCTTACTACTTACTAATAGTTGCCTTGTGTATAACCTTACTACTTGCTAAGTCCCATGATCCTCCACGTAGAGTATAGGGTTGCATGCGATGTTGATGTTGAGCGCCTCAGTAGAAATGAGCACCAGGGCTCCTGTCTTACTTCGTCGGCCTGTCGATGCTGACTCTCTAAGGAGGCACGACATGTGGGTTCCATGCTGAAACAGCTCGTCGGTGCGAGTTCGGACACTGAAAGGTATTCCCACTGGCGGCGTCTGCTTACTGAAAGGCACCCTGTCCTTCTGCAGCACGGCCTTCTTGGTGTTCTCAGCCGCTTCTAGACTTCTTATCTGCAACATTTTGTGGTATTCTTGGGTCAGCACATTCACGTTCGTGACCCCTCAACTCCCCGGAGACTCCCAAACCCCTTAATTAAGGAATATACCTTAAATTATCGTAGGAACCCTCATAAGATTTAGGGTGTATTCCTTAATATAAGGGGTTTTGGAGTCTCTGGGTCAATACCGTAAGCCTGCTGACCCCTTGCCACTGGCAAGATCTGGTCCTCAAGCGCCGCGGTTCCGGGATGAAGCGCTGAACTTCTTCATGAACGTGAACATGGGACTTTCCGAAACTAAGGGGGTAGCTTATGTTGGGGTCCTTATAATGAGGATCCCACTATTTATTCAGGGTACTATAACAGGGTCCCCTATTTTCGGAAACCCCCACATCGAGAATCTCAAGCTGATTCCATGGCAAACAAACCCCTAGTCGTAAGGATCCATGTGCCCACATAATTTAATGGAAACTTTGGCCTTAAAAGTACCTAATTGTGTAAGGTCCAGTTTCAGACCCCAAAGTATAAACTACATGGGAACCCGGACCCCCTATGAACCTACATAAGCGCTAAGCCCTCCACACATAGGGTATTTTAAGTGTATATACAACAGCGACGCCGAAGCCCCCCTTAACAGATCCTCACCATAAGACTAGCTGCCCTAAAAGTTGGGTTGGTATGACTCTCTAGGTAAGCTCTAAACTCAGCTCCGCGTAGGCCATCTTGAATGCAAAGAAGCCTTCGACCGACGAGGACCTCCTTTATGCCAGAGACCTAGGGGAACAGGGCTTAAACCTGGGGCTTAACGGGGGGCTTCAGGGGTCTAAGGTTTCGGGTTTGGGATTTGAGCGGCACCTCAAAATGTTGGGAACTTCGTTTTGGACGGGTTTAAAAGTTTTCTAGACGGGGTTTAATGGGGGTTTGCACGTTTTTTTGCTTTTGTTTTTGAAGGGTCTCCTGGAGAGAGCGCTCGAGTCTATTCGCGGGTCGAAGAAATCCGTGTGTTCAGGATCCCAACAGATCTGTGATGATGTGATATTCCGGGTTGACCAAAGAATCACGGTGCCTTTGTAGGAGTTCTTATGATCAGGAGTCTACCACTGCTGAGCTCTCTTTGTTTCTGTTTCTTATGATCTGAAACTGCATATGAAGCATACGGCTTACTGGTTACTGTATAGGTTAGATGGCTTCGGTTTTCGTCAGGGACGAGTTGAGGGTGGAATTCGAGAAGTTATCGGTTATGATGATTTATTTTGTGGAGCCTCGGGCCTTCGGGTGTATAATTAGGGTTTAGGGTTCAGGGTTTAGGGTTTAGGGTTCAGGGTTTAGGGTTTAGGGTTCAGGGTTTAGGGTTTAGGGTTTAGGGTAGTAGAGAGTTGAGGAGAAGTCGTGAAGCCCGACAGAGGAGGCCAATTGTCGAGCATAGAAGCAACGGCCTCTAGACTATAGATGCTCTGCCTGTGTGCTTACCTGACCCCTAAACCATAGCCATTTTGGCACAAGTAAGGCGGTGACGATACTGGTCACTGGCGTGATGCTCATCGACAGAGCAGTGAGGTATTTCAGCGAGCATCTGCTGCGTTGCGGCGGATGGGACTTGGCAACAGGGCAGATAGTTCCAGATGAATGGTTGCTGTTCAGTGGACGAAGGGTTACAGCGGCCGGAAACGCACAACATGAAGTCAATGGCCCGGAACCCTAAACCCTAAACCCAAAACCATAAACCCTGAATCCTAAAAGCCCGTTTTAAAACCCTGATCCAAGGCACTTCACGAACCAGCGTGGCTCAGCCGGGGCTCCTCTTAACTCCTCAGGACGGACATGCCCACGTCCTTGGTCGTCACCTCGGCTGAGTTGCATTTTACGGCGGATTCGCGTCTTGACGCATCGATTCAATGAGAATACAAGCGCATGGCCGGGGGCACCGCCCGGCAATGGAGCCCAGACGCTCTCGTCTCGTTCCTGCCGTCTCTTACGGGCGTGGTGGAGCCTAATTTGTATGCAACGTCTGTCTTCATGAAACTGTGTATAGGTGCTCTGAGAACCCCTACCCCCAAACCCTAAAACCCTGAACCCCTGAAGCCTAAACCCTATACCCCTCAGCACAAGACACATCGGCAACAACAAGTGGAGCGGGAGCTTGTTGTGATAATTGACCCCCGGAAGGATAGAAACCCCCGGGATCTACGCGTTGGATCCTCCCAGGGGGGAAGGCCCCCAAGCAGATTGTAAGTTCCCAAAAGAATCATGACCTCCAGAGGGGTAGTTGCAACTGCCTGCTCCAAACCCTAAGGGTTTAGAGTTTAGGGGTTTATAAAGTTTAGGGTTTAGGACCCCCGAAGCCCTAAAGCTCCAACAGCCCTACACGCCCTAGAGCCCCAGAAGCCCTGGAGAGCTCCGACGCACAGCACCCCCCACGCCCAGGCCAGCGCGGCTTGCGCAGAGCCGCTGAATCCGGAGGAGGCAGAGTGGGAGAACCAACACCCTAGGGGTCCATGTACTCCTACAGTATATACATTGGCCTTAAAGTAGTCCCTATATAGGTACCTTGGGGCCAAAGTAGATACTATTTGAGCACATGGACCCTTAGGGACAATAAATCACTAGGACCACCAGCCTGAAGAGGCTTTGATGAGAGTTCTCGGGGGAGTGTTGTAATTAATTATCGGGTTCATAAACCCTAAACCCTAAACCCTAAACCTATGTAATTATCTCAAAGTCTCGAGGCCACGGATGTTTTCATATTACTTGATGATTCGGATCCTGCAGCTGAGTGTTCGGGGCATGAGTCGAGCGGGATTCAGTAGTGACTTCAGACGGTTTAGGGTAAACGGCTGATATTCTAAATATTGCATTACTCATAATAACGAATTTACCCCCACAGTTTAGGGTCCTTTAGGTAATGATATATATATATATGCATATATATATATATCACCAACAGTAGGGTTTAGGATTTGGGAGTCCGAAGGCATTTTCTACATTCGAGTCCCATGTAGGGTTTTATTGGCAAAAGCGTATTCTGAAAGCGGGGCCATGTGTATGTCTTACAAAACGGTGTTCTGTTGGATGTGCGAGTCTCTAAATCACAGTACTGGGTTTCCCCAAGTTTGAAGAGGTCCGTTCAGCAAGCCTCCGCAGGACGGATCCTTTTGTTAAAGGCTTACCTGGAACTCAAGTAACCTACTGCCATTTTCAGGACTCATTCAAGGAAATCATAACAAGAGCCCTAAAAAGGTTGGTGCGATAGGTAGATTCTGATAATTTCTCAGGCGAGCGTTAAGGCTTTCAGGGTTCAGGGTTTTAAGGATTTTAGCGTCTTTGGGTCTAGGGTTTTAGGGGTTTTAGGGTTTAGGGGTTCAGGGTTCTGCTGTTCAGGTTCTGTAGCCGTACGGGGATCTCTTGTCCTAGAGGCTCCCCAGCATCAAAGCCTAAGGGTCCATGTATCCATATGAGTATACTTTGGCCCTAAAGTATCCATATAGGGACTACATTAAGGCCTAAGTATATACTATTTGGGTACATGGACCCTTAGGGAAAGCCTAAACCCCAAAACCCTAGCCAGAGAGCTGAATACCCCTTAATTGAATAAAGGGGGCTTCATACTGTGATTAAGCTATACCTGGAACCTGAAAGACCTGCCTTTTTAAGGACTTATATTATAAAGAAATCATAGTAAGGAACCCCAAAAAGGCAGGTTCTTTGGGGTCCAGGTATTCCGTATTTGACGTATTTGAGGGGTCTGGGACTCTCTGGGTAAACCCTAAACTCTAAACCTCGCACCCTGAAGCTCCTAGTCGCTGCCGTTAAAGGATTTAATTAGTCCTCTGCCTCTGAAACGGGCTTTGGGTTTAGGGTTCAGGGTGTTGGGGTAAAGAATTTTTCGGAACCTTAAACCCTAAACCTATTGCGCGACCCAAGACTCCAAACTCTGTAAACTCCCAGACCCTTGTAAGCTAGACCTACAACGCCCAGCCTGCGCCATCCCGAGTTCTAAACGTGAAGCCCTGTAATTTAGGGTTTAGGGTTTAGGGGTTCAGGGTTTAGGGTTTAGGGAAGTGGAACGGCTACGTGCGACTACTCTCTTTTCAGCGCTCATAGGCGTAGTAGGCGTAGTAATCAAAACTGACACCTTCCCTAAGGGTCCATGTACTCATATAGTATATACTTTGGCCCCAATGTACCTATATAGGGACTACTTTAAGGCCAATGTATATACTACATGAGAACATGGACCCTTAGGGAAACCCTAAACCTCTAAACCCTAAACCCCAAACCCTAAACCCCTAAACCCCTAAACCCCTAAACCCTAAACCCTAAACCCCTAAACCCTAAACACGCAAACCCTATTTGAGTACATGGACCCTAAGGGCTTCTCAAAGGAGCTACAAGGGCTGCCGCCCTGGCGGCCGGGTGCAGCACGCAGCCGGAGGCCTGCATCTGAGACGACAGGTCAAACCCTATAGGCCCCTTTAAAGCCCAAACCCCTAATGTAGGGGCCTAACTAATTAGAGTAGGGTTTTAGGGGGTTCCTTCTTCTACTTATAGTATAATGGGCACCAAAACCCTATTCTAATCATAAAGGCCCCGAAATAACAACCCCAATCCTTGAATCCGAAGCTCGTAAACCCCGGGCCCCTAAACCCTGAACCCCTAAACCCGAATCCCCGAAACCTGAACCCCTGAACCCAAGCTGCGCGGCTTTGCGGGGACCCGTCGTCTCGCAGCATGAGGGGGTTTAGGGCTTTAGTGAGTTGGTTTTGTTACGTAGAAGACTGTTTCGTGGCACATGTCACACAAGTTTACTAGGACCTCTTTGTACCCTTGAACAGGGGCACGGGCCCTAGTGACAAGCATGTGGGGTTGACCCTTATGGCAGACTCAAGGTCCAGGTAGGGTCTCTAAGGGGACATCAGTTTACGGCAGTAGTTGTTGGGGTTTGAGAGACGAACATGAAGTGGACCCCATTGACACCTTGGAGAATAAGGTCCTCTCTTCATGGGCAAGGTCGTACGTACGTATGTTCGTTGACAGGGAAGCTGCCTGCAGACCCCGACGGAACAAAATCTTTACGAACCCCAACGGCAGCCTGTGAAACTGAACGCCCAAACCTTAGCTTTCCCTAAGGGTCCATGTACTCATATAGTATATACTTTGGCCCCAATGTACCTATATAGGGACTACTTTAGGGCCAATGTATATACTATATGAGTACATGGACCCTTAGGGTTTTTCAACTTTCAAGCCAACCATTTAGCCAACAACTCAAGGCATGATCACAACAGCCCATTTCACCATTATCCAAACCCCCCAAAGATCGAAAAAGTAGGGAAAATAGTGACCCAACACCATTAAATTATTCTTCTCCATACCCCAAACCCTAAGCCTAAACCCTACACCCTAAACCCTAAACCTGGGGTTTAGGTCGATCTGAGGCTGGACACCCTGTGGTCCTTCGCCGCGACGAGCGGCAACGGACGACTATGGCACTTTGAGAAGGCACCCAGGACTCCAAAACCCCTTCATTACGGAATACACCTTAAATCTTATTAGGGTTCCTACAATTTAAGGTATATTCCTTAATTAAGGGGTTTTGGAGTCTCTGGGTACCTCTTTGGATCTGGCTTGGGGCTTTGGCTCAGGGTTGGGGTTCAGGGGTTTCGGGTTTAGGTTGAGGGGATTTGCTAAACCCCTAAACCCTAAACATGCGGTAGATCTGTGGTATCTGAGTTTGTGCTAGTGCATCTTCAGCAGAAGGCGAGTGTTTTGATGTTGTGGATGGCCTGATCAAAGTGATGTGGTCGTCCTTCACAGAGCACATGCCTGCCACAAGTGAGCTCTAGACCTCTGGAGCATGCTGAGAGGGAAAGGGCCACTACACGTAAGCACAAAACTAAATCCTAAACCCCAACCCCTAAACTCTAAACCCTAAACCCAAACCCTAAACCGCCTAAGCCCTGAACCCCAAACCCTGTACCCTAAACCCCAAATCCCAAACCCGAAACCCTATACCCTAAACCTTACGTACACTCAAATCCTAAACCCTAAACTTGAACCCCAAACCCTAAACCCTATGTACACCCAAATCCTAAACCCTAAACCCCAAATCCTATACCCTAAACCCTATGTACACCCACATCCTACACTCTAAACCGGGTGATTAGTAATAGTCTGGGGTTCGACCCTCAACTTGAGAGGCACAAAACTCTGCCGCTCCAAACCGCCCAAAAGTAGGCATTCCCCTTAGACTCCAAGTGCAGACATCGTACCTTCTGTTGGGGTCTACAGTCTCTAAAAGCCCTAAACCCTAAACCCTATAAAGAGCTATTCCCTAAGGGTCCATGTACTCATATCATAGTATATACATTGGCCTTAAAGTAGTCCCTATATAGGTACATTGGGGCTGAAGTATATACTATATGAGTACATGGACCCCTGAGGATTGGGAGTCACTGGGAGTATTTGCAAGCATAAGACTTGCGGTGACGTGCTGGAACGCCCTTACAAAACCCAGTGAGTGCCCAAAACCCTGGTGCAGGACAACAGAGATACCCTAAACCCTGCCTGGACCCCGAAGAACTAAGAACCTACCTTTTTAGGGTTGCTTAGTATGATTTTCTTATATAAATCCTTCTTTGGGGTCTAGGTAAACCCTAAACCCACAATTGTGTTACGGTCATAGAGGCCGCTTAGAATCAAGGCTAACCCATTAACTAAGGAGTTATATCATCCTCATCATGATTTTTGGGCACCTATATACTGGGTAAGAGAGCCATCCCAGAACAAGCAACCCTAAACCCTAAACCCTAAACCGGAACCCCTTGCAAATTTTGGCGGCCAGGTCCGTGATGTGCTGCTTTCCAGCGCCGAGGCCACGAGCAAGCGCTGTAGCTTCGGACAACCCAAAACTGTACAGGGTTTACCAGCACCCCCCAACTACCCTCTATTCTACCCTAAATACCTACTATTAAGGACCACAAGGGCTCGATTGAGAGTTTAGGGTTTAGGATTTCTTTTCATGGGGACAATCAAGAACCTTCCTTTCGACACCTATGCGACATGTCGAACACCCCTCCTGCCACCCTCCGCCCCACTCCCACATGCACTCAGACAGATGCACCTTCTGAAGCCCGTGTGTGGTCTAGTACCTGTACTATCGAAGGCTTTTCCGTTGATCTGCGCCGACTACATGGGAACAACACAACACCCGAAAGCAGCATCCCTGATATCCGAGGGTGAACGAATCAAAAGCACGCTTCACAGTCTTAGGCAGCTTAGGGTTTAGAGTTTAGGGTTAGGGTTTATGTAGAGTTTACGGTTTTTGGGTTATCCGGATGCCCAAAAGGCTACTTGGTGGGATTCATTGCAGATGCCCAAGGGCTCCATTGCCTTGGACTTCTGTTACATCGTCTTTAGAAAGAGAAGACCGCCTTCTGGCTGCAGGTTGCCGGGTTTTGGGTGGGACTGCAAAATTCTGTTGATGGTATAAATCCTGCGTTGCCTGAAGGACCCTAAACTATGGGAGCTATGGTATATTCCTTAGTATGGGTAATGCAAGATTTATATCATCAACCGTATGGTTTTGTTTGCATTTATTCCCGCGCTGTAGGAGGCGCAAAGAGATGGGTGCATGATCGTGTATGGTCTATTTCTTCTTGTATCAAGTAGAAGCCTAAAAGTTGGAAGCCCAATAAGTAATGTATAGGGAACCCAAGCACTACTTGTCCTTAATCCGGCTTCCAACTGTTGGGGGGTTACTATAATCATAGGCTCCTTAGTAGTTGCTTGTTTGTGGTTGGTATTTAGGATCCTATGAAGTAATCCCCGAAAGGAGCTACTAAGGATCCTATGGGTAATCCCCGAGGAATCCCTTTCCAAGACCCGTGCCTGCAAAAGAACCCTTGCAGAATCCGGAGCGAATCCCGAAACCTATAGCCCAAACCTATCAACCCCCATATCTTCCATGAAACCCTTAGAAACCCTAGAAACCCTAGGCCTTGAACTAGCCTGAACCCCATGCTTTTCCCATGCTTCTAATGTAGGGGCCTAAATAATTACCTATACTATCTTGGGGGGCTCCTTATCATAATTATAGTATATTGGGCCCCAAAACCCTATTCTAATTATTAAAGGCCCCTATATTATGTCTTGCCTAAACCCCTAAACCCCTAAACCCCCAAACCCTAAACCCCTAAACCCTAAACCCCTACACCGTGCATCTACTTTCCGAAGGCCCAACAGCCAGAGTGCGTGCGCATCAGCGCGCTCGGCACGCTTGCCGCGCTGGCCGCCGGGAGCCCAGGGAGAAAAGAGCCAAAGGGTCCAGGGTTTAGGGGTTTAGGGTTTAGGGTTAAGGGTTTAGGGTTTAATTCAGGGTTTAGGGTTCAGGGTTAAGGGTTTAGGGTTTAATTTAGGGTTTAGGGTTCCTGGCTGCAAACCCTGCATTACCTTAAAACCTCCTTTAAGGGTTCCTTTAAGGGTGTAGGGCTTTAGGTACCTCCTTTAAGGGTTCCTTTCAGGGTGCAGGGCTTTCGGCTTTAGGGTTTAATTAGGGGTTTAGGGCTTATGATAGTATTACTGTTGATGATATAAATTCTGCATCACCTTAAGGACCCTAAACTATGGGAGTTATGGTATGTTCCTTATTATGGGTCATGCAGGATTTATATCATCAACCGCACTACGGGGGGGGATACCGGATACTTATCCAAATCTTAGTAATATTTCCTTGTCTAGAAACCCTACATTCTATAGAGGTCCCTACTTAGGAGCCCAAAGGAGCCCTATAGCCCTTAAAGAAACCCTGACAGGAGGTACCTACAGCCCTTAAAGGGACCCTTAACGGAGGCACCTATAGCCCTACGCCTTTGAAGGAACCCTTAAAGGAGGCTACCTATAGAGCCCTTTGGGAGAGGGCTTGGCGGTTTCGGCGTCTGGGTTTGGGCTCTGGGATTTAGCGTTTGAGGGTTTGACTGGGATTTAGGGTTTGGGGTCTGGGATTAGGGCTTTAGGGTTTGATTGGGGTTTAGGGTTTAGACTTTAGGGGTTTAGGGCTTGATTGGGGTGTAGGGTTTAGGGTTTAGGGGTTTAGGGTTTGATTGGGGTTTTAGGGTTTAGGGTCTAGGGGTGTAGGGTTTGATTGGGGTTTAGGAGCAGCCACTGCTCTCTGACTGAGTGCTTGCAGTTTAGTCTTTGTTGGGGTTCTTACGACGGCATATTATGTCAGAATGCTCCCCCAAGGAGTTCAACTTGTCAAGGCTCCCCTAGAAATCGAATCCTTCCAGAACCCGTAAAAAGAACTGTTCGGAATACTTTCAGTGCACGTATTCATTGCATCTTAGCTTGACCAGGATGGAGCAGGATGAAGGCTCCAATTCCTCAAGACAGAGGCAAGCCTCTTCTAGCCAATGCAGCGTGGGTATGGAGTGCAAGATTGATTGAAGGACCACCGTCGCTAAGCCTTGGCCGGAAGGCTCTCACTTGTCGCATTCTCGATTTCATGCTGCCCTTTGTCGAATCTGTGCATGTTTGGGTAGGGAGTTATCGGCAGCGGGAATTCTTACTCACCCTAAGGGTCCATGTACTCATATAGTATATACGTTGGCCTTAAAGTAGTCCCTATATAGGGACATTGGGGCCAAAATATATACTATATGAGTTTCTGGACCCTTAGGGTCAGGAGGCATGACCGGTCTACAGCGCCCTGGATCCCTCAAGTAGGGTGACCAAGGCGCATTCGGAGAAGGGAAGCTGTGCTATTAGCTACCCTGAAGCCGACACACTTTAGGCCGTAAGTCCTATAGACACAAAACCCGACAAACGCACTCTCTCTCTCTCTCTCTCTCTCGCTCGCGCTCTCGCTCTTGCTTCTCTCTCTTATCTCTTGTAACTTAGGTGTGTGTGTGTGTGTATGTGTATGTATATATATATATATGTATGTACGTATGTACGTATGTACATACAGCATATCATATATGCACATAATTGCACATACTAATGTTTTGTTTAGACATCCAAAGCCCTAAACGGATATTCGAGGGGACTTCCAAGATAGCAGCCCTGGTCCAAGAAATCATCGAGGAGATTTTGCACCGCTTGTTGTGACCTATATCCTTATACCTTGAACTACCAAGGCCTACTTTGTTTTGCGTGCTCCCTATAAGTAATTTTTAGGGATTGTAATAAGGACCTACCAACAAGTGGGATATGGTAGTTCAATGTAGACACCTTAACCCTAGACGTAAAGAACAACTAAGGCCGGACTCTGCTTGTGACCTTAAGACGGGAAACTTGCCGGTAAAGTATGCAACTACCCATAGGCTCCTTAGTTTTTCCTTTTGGTGGTTTATATTTAGGATCCTATAAAGTAATCCCAAACAGGAACTACTAAGGAGCCTATGGGTAGAGTATGCGTCTAAACCCGAAACCCCGAAGCCTTAAAGCTCTAAGACCCTAAAGCCCCTTAAAGCGGGGAAGCCCTAACGCCTAAGCCTAAGGCACGGGAAGAGAATCGGGTGCCAATGTGGGACGAACCACGGGTGAAGAAGGCGCTGTTTGCTTCTCAGCCGGAGCGTAATACAGGCGCCTTAATTTTCTTTTCTGACTAGCTAGGAATCCTTTAAGGAAATTTCCGGCTTCTTTTATGGGGATTTCAGATATATTGGGGTTTAGAGGGCTTAGTACAGGGGCCACAATGTTGAAAGTAGGATTTTTGGCGGAATTTATTACAGTCCAGATTTATGATAAGGAGCCTTAAAGAGTAACATTTGTAGTTAATTATCCACGCTCTCACTACAGTATGTAGTTGTAGTTGGGTCCAAGGGTCGGATCCCGTTTTGCATCGGCGAGTCGCTGTAATGCTAGTAGTCTTAGTGTTGGCAGCAGCTTGCCAAAGGCCTATGGTTAGGGCTCACAAAAAATATGTGGGTGAAAACACTCTCCGCGTCTGAGCACTGGGTTTGAACTGATCTTCTGGATGGGCCAGAGGCATGTGTGGCAGCATGGCTGGAATGACCCTTAAAAGTAGGGGCCCTATACCCTCATACGATGAATCCCTCTATGGTATATGAACCCTAAAACCTTTTAGGGTTCTAGAGGGGTTTCATTTCGTCCTTAAGGAAGTGATACCACAGACTGGATTCAGCTGGCTTTCCCTGGACCTCTCTCAATGCCGTTAAGGTTGGATACGGGCTTCCTTAACCATTTCTCGAAATATTCGTAAAGGATCTACAGGGCTGTATAGGATGGCTTTACCTTGAAAGGCTTACTTTTCTTGTAGGGTCCTACTTACTTGCGTTTTGGCTTGCAATACGAACCAAAAGCCGTAAAGCCCTAAACCCTAGACCATACTAAACCCTAAACCATACTAAGCCCTAAACCCTAAACCCTAAACTAAACCCTAAACCCTAGGTTAGGGTCTAAGGTCGGGTTGCAGAAGGTTATCGTGCAGGTTCTCCTGGTTGAAAGCTCTTTTAAGGGTTTAGGGGTTTAGGGGTTCAGGGTTTAAGGGTTTAGGGGTTTAGGGTAAAGGGTTTTGGGTTTAGGGTCAAGGGTTTTGGGCTTTAGGGTGAAGGGTTTAGGGGTTTAGGGTTTGAGATCGGTTATGGGGTTGAATTTGGGGTGATACGCGGGTTTAGTTTAGGGTTTAGCGCAGTTTAGGGTTTAGAGTTCAGGGTCTAGGGGGGACGGATACTAAGCAGACCTACCAAGTTGGGATCTTGGCGTCGGTGTGGCAGGCATGCGCTGTTACTGTTGAGAGACCTCTACAAAGAGCATGTGGCACGGTTGATGGTATAAATCCTGCATTACCCATAATAAGGAATGGACCATGATTCCCATAGTTTAGGGCCCTCAAGGTAATTAATGCGGGATTTTGTGTATCATCAACCGTCGTTTCAGAGCTCGGAGGTTCTTATCGTCAGCAGCCCACAATAGGGTTTGCTGTAATAGTCATAGTATCATGCCCCAAGACCCTAAATCCCGAATCCTGAACCCTAAATTCGTAAATTAGTGCAGCCATTCAGACATCTAGATTCTAGAACATGGTGGACTCTCTATAACTCCCATGCAATGTGAGGGGTGTACTGTTAGGGTTTTGGGTTCAGGGAGGGTTCGTTTCCAAAGCCCTACACCCTAGTCACGTGTGGGTCTCCACACTCGTCTGAACCCCATGTGGGTAATCAACATAAGCTAAACCCTTAATCCCCGCGTGCGATGGGAGTTTCAGAAAGCAACGGACCACAAAAAGTAGACCCGAAACCCTAAAGCCCTAAATCCTAAACCCAAAACCCCAAGCCCTTAAATCCTAAACCCCAAACCCTAAACCCTAAACGCACCAATTAGGAGGAGCCACTGAGAGCTTCTTCGCGGGACCTACGAGCCCTGTGAAGTTCCATCACACTTTGGGTTTAGGATTTAGGGTTTACTTATAGTCTCCATTGTAGTTCCTTTTTTGGTTCAACGAAATCTCTATTAAGGATCCTAAACATAACCCCAAAAAGGAACTACAATGGAGACTATGGGTAGACTTTAAGACCATGTAAAGCCCTATGCGACACTTCAACAGCTTATGATTATCGCAACTTTAGTTTGTAAAACCCAGAAAGCCAGCCGTTTTGACGGCCAGGTCTTTGCAGTTGCTGCGGCTGAGCAGGCACTGGGTCTTTCCGGGCTGGTGGGTGCATGTGTAGATCGGTTTACCCGAAGTCCGAATGACGGGTTTAGGGTTTAGGGCTTAAGGTTTAGGGTTTAGGGTTTAGCTGTTTACGGATTCTGGAAGGGAGGTCCCAAACAGACCCCTAAAACATGCTTTGCAGGGTTCTTGATGATGGTTTACCTGAATAAACCCTTACAGCAGGTAGGTTCTTTGGGGTTCAAGCTCTCTCTGTAAACCTCCGCGTCCACATGGAGGCTGCTGCTCAGAGCCCCGTTGGGGTTCAGGGTTTAGTAGTTGTTTCTGGTTTTGCAAACCCCTTGACTGCCAAAAGCTTCGTCACCCACCAGGCACCCCAAATACTCTCTGAAGGGGGCCAGACATGCTTTCCCAAGGAGTCCAAGCACATATTTAATAATCATATTATATTCCCCCCAATATTAACCCACATGACTACAATCCTAATCTCAAGCACCAAATTATTAGGTCTTAGGGTTCTTTCTGACTAGGTACTTCGGCCGTAGAACGAAGCATAGTTCGGGAGGTCGAAGCTGAAGCGCAGGTAATAGAGGGGTTCAGTTTTGTTTTAATACAAATTAGAGCACAAGATACCAACAATGCCCTACCCCACTGACGAAGGGCGCTTGCCTAAATTCGATGTTTCTTGCCTTCGTAGCCGAATAAGTACACTTTACGCTGGTCCCCTGTAGAACTGAAAGTTTGCATTATTTGGGCTTATGCACTCAGCAACTAATGATTCAGTTGAGTAGGATCCTGAAAGTTGCAACTGTCTGGTATCCCTGGTACTTCTCAAAGCGTTGCTGTTTGTTCTCACTCACCGGGAGGTGGTGCTGCCCGCTGAGCCCAGCTCGATTCTCGGAGGTTTGTACATGTATGCAATTACTGTATGTAAATGTGTTTTATGTGTGTGTATATATTAATGTATATTTGTTTGTTTTGTTTTGTCAAATGTTTCTTTCGCACATAGACAAGTGGGTGGGTGGGCGGGTGCACGGGTAGGTAGATAGAAAGACAGCAAGATAGATGTATGGATTGGTAGATAGGTAGGTTGACACACATACATACATACATACATACATACATACGTACGTACATACAGATAGTCTAGATACATAGACACACACACACAAACATGCCCCTGATTGTGTACCATACGTCGTGCAGGATTCTTGGCTTAGCTTTGTATATGCATGTGGGTGTAATTATGTATGTGTGTGTACACACAGGCACACACACACACACATATATATATATATACACACACACATGCACGTGATATGTATGTAGGTGCAGGGTGGCTTCAATGCTACCTGGTTGTAGAGTTCAAGATCTTTGTGCATGTGATTCAAATCGTTTTTGTTGATTGGATTTGGGTTTTAATGGGGTTGGGGTCTGGGGTGGGGGGACATGGCTGATGGTAGCTTTACTTCTCGCGTTCAATTGCTATGGATGTGAAGCAGGCCCCGGGGGCTTTGGCAGATTACAGAATCTTCGTGCTGAAGTCTCTATAGGCCTATAACCCTAATGCTTAAGGGCTTTGGCAGCACGAGCTGTGATGAAGGTCCTCGACCCTAAGCCCTAAGCATGTAAAGTTTGACGGTCTTGATTTAAGATAGGGGCCTGAATTTCCTTGGCAATTCAAAAGTCTTTCTTTGAGGTTTCTTCATAAAACTATACTATAACTCAACCCAATGCCCAAAGTCTTATTCTAACTATCAAGGCCCCCTATACCAATCCCTTTCAGGTCCCAGCTAGTACTCCTTATAGATCCCCGAGAAGGAACCCTTATGAAGCACCCTATTCTGATCATGGCTACGTTGAATATGACGGTTATTATCATGATTGCTATTCCCATAAGAATAGCTAATATTATTCTCATATCATTATGTTTCTTATTTTTCGTTATTAATGTTATTATTATTGTTCTTATTGTTCTTATTAATGTGCAAGCTACTATATTGCAGGCCGAAGCTCGGTTTGGGTGTGGAGTTCTTGGACATCATAGGGTGTAAGCTAAGCGAAGGCGAGTCTCCATAAATTTTTGGGGTTTATGGTATAGGGGTTAGGGTTTAGGCTTTAGGGTTTCGGTTTTAGGGTTTATAGTTTAGGGTCCGCAAAATCCTGCTCAAGGTAGCAGGTTACATCTTGGGAGCCAGGTATTCAATAATTCCTGTAACTAAGGGCATAAGGTTCAGGGTTTGGGGTGTAGTGTTAAGGGTTTAGTTCGGGCTTAGTGTTCAAGGTTTAGGAGTGGGTCGTGCCAGTGCTTTGCGCAGCTTCTTGGTTTCCGACCGGCCGTGTCCCAGAACAGGGCTCGACTACCGGTTGAGCGAACTGCCAACATTGGTTTAGAGTTTTAGGGTTTATAGGGTGTAGGGCCCACGCAGCCTAATTATTCAAGCGACGAGGTTCACATCACCACACAGTGCATGAATGCACAACCCTCAACCCGAAGCCCAAAAGCCTAAGCCCTAAACCCTTCCACATTCTGACTTGTTTCCAGACTGCAAATCGAGCAATGTGGCAAAGCTTGCTCTTTGGGGTTGTAGGGTTTAGGGGTTTAGGGCTTCGCGTTTGAGGGTGTAGAGTCCCTTCCCTTTGGTGCTCGACATGTTGCACTTTCGCAGTATGTCGGGTGAAGGACTCGTTCCTCTGGATTTGGCGAGCTTCCACGAAGCGCTTCCCCCCGGCATGTCTCCAGTTCGCGCGCTGAAGCAGTATGTGCACAGCCTGTGTGGCGTGCCAAGGTTCAGGCAGAGGCTTGTCTTCGTGGATGATGATGTGGTCTAGATGACAAAGACACGTTGAGACCCGGAGAAGTCCAGGTCGTATTTCTAGGCTTCTGCGAAGCATCTCAAGCTCAAGTGAAAGCGCTTGTGGATGCTGCAGGCAGCGGCCGAGCAGCGGCAGTGGAGAGTATTCTACAAAGGCCGCAAGAGCCAGATTTAATACTAGTGAAAAGCAGGGGCCTATTACCCTCATTATTTGATGATGATCCACGCATGATCACCGCATTATTTGTGGCATCAAAACATGGCCACCTCGAGGTGATACGTCTTTTGCTGGAGGCCAGTGCGGACAAGGACAAGGCCCCTGAAGATGGCCTCACTCCGTTACGAATCGCAGCTCAGAACGGACACATGGAGGTTGTACGCTTGTTGCTGGAGTCCAATGCGGACAAGGACAAGGCCACCCCATTGCACATTGCCGCTCAGAATGGGCACTTCGAGGTGGCACGCCTTTTGCTGGAGGCCGATGCCGACAAGGACAAGGCCGAGCAGAGTGGTGTCACCCCTTTGTGGATTGCAGCTCGGTTTGGGCGTTTGCAGGTTGCACGCCTTTTGCTGGAGGCCAATGCAGACAAGGACAAGGCCGATCAGAGAGGCACAACCCCATTGCACACTGCGGCACACAGTAAACAGTTGGAGGTTGCACGCCTTTTGCTGGAGGCCAATGCGGACAAGGACAAGGCCACGCAGAATGGCGAAACTCCTTTGCTGAGTGCAGCTGAGAACGGACACATGGAGGTTGTACGCCTTTTGCTGGAGGCCAGCGCGGACAAGGACAAGGCCCGTAGAGGTGGCGCCACGCCGTTGCTCATCGCAGCTAAGAACGGACACATGAAGGTTGCACGCATTTTGCTGGAGGCCAGTGCAGACATGGACAAGGCCACGCAGGATGGCGAAACTCCTTTGCTGATTGCAGCTGAGAGCGGACACATGGAGGTTGTACGCTTGTTGCTGGAGTCCAATGCGGACAAGGACAAGGCCAAGCAGAATGGCGCCACCCCATTGTGGATTACAGCTCGGTTTGGGCGTGAGGCCTGTGAAAACGGCGCCACGCCGCTGCTCATCGCAGCTGGGAACGGACACATGGAGGTTGTACGCCTTTTGCTGGAGGCCAATGCGGACAAGGACAAGGCCACGCAGAATGGCGCCACCTCATTGCTGATTGCAGCTCGGAATGGGCATTTGGAGGTTGCACGCCTTTTGCTGGAGGCCAGCGCGGACAAGGACAAGGCCCGTAAAGGTGGCGCCACGCCGTTACTCATCGCAGCTGAGAGCGGACACATGGAGGTTGTACGCTTGTTGCTGGAGTCCAATGCGGACAAGGACAAGGCCAATCAGAATGGCTTCACCCCATTGCTGATTGCAGCTCGGTTTGGGCGTTTGCAGGTTGCACGCCTTTTGCTGGAGGCCAATGCAGACAAGGACAAGGCCTTGCACATTCATGGCTTCACCCCTTTACTGACTTCAGCTTTTCTTCGGCATTGTGAGGTTGTACGCCTTTTGCTGGAGGCCAATGCGGACAAGGACAAGGCCACGCAGAATGGCGCCACCCCTTTGCTGATTGCAGCTCGGTGTGGGTATTTGGAGGTTGCACGCCTTTTGCTGGAGGCCGGTGCGGACAAGGACAAGGCCCGTGAAGATGGCGCCACGCCGTTGCTCGTCGCAGCTGGGAACGGACACCTGGAGGTTGCACGCCTTTTGCTGGAGGCCAATGCGGACAAGGACAAGGCCGAACAGGTGGATGGCGCCAGTCCTCTGTTCCTCGCAGCTGAGAAGGGAAACCTAGATGAAATGTTTCGAGCTTTGCTGGAGTCCAAAGCGGACAAGAACAAGGCCAAGCAGAGTCTCACCCCATTGATGGTCGCATCTGCGAATGGACATTCGGAGGTTGTACGCCTTTTGCTGGAGTCCAATGCGGACAAGGACAAGGCCAAGCAGACTGGCTGCACCCTTTGCTGATTGCCGCTGAGTTTGGTGACTAACCCATTCGAAACCTTGTATTGAAACTCTTGGACAGGCCGTGCAAGACATGCAAAAAGCAATTATTATATCCTTACATGAGGGCGTGAAATATTATTCTTTGGGCTTTAGGTTTTCATGTAAAGTTTTCGCTCAGAATAGTTTATGACAGTACATACGAGTCTAGTTGTTACCCACAGGCTCCTTAGTACTTACTTCTTGTGGTTTATATTTAGGACCCTATAAAGCAATCCCCAAAAGGAACTACTAAGGAGCCTATGGGCCTATGGGTAAGGCCACGACGTTAGGTTTCGCACCTGCCGTTCAAGCTGAAAGATGCAAGACACGGAGCATGGACTGGGGTTCGAGCTTTTAGGCAGTGTAGGGGTTCATGGTCTTAGGGTTCAGGGTTTTAGGGCTTAGGGTGTTGGTTTCGGGTTGAGGTTTTTATGTTTCGCTTATCCTATCCTGGCTTTGCTAAACCAGGTGGGGCTACTAAAGGGTTTATAGGCTAAGTCCTACTATATGAGATCTATGTTTCCGAAACACCTCTACACCGCAGATTGCCTTTGAATGGGATGTGGTTATAATTTGGCCCGTTTTGGGGTTTAGGTTTCTGGCTGTTTGAGTAGAAGGGGACATACAGGTGCTCGATGTCGTAGTTGGTTGGCACCGGGAAGTGCCGACGGTTGAGTATCTAGGGTGCATGGGCACACTTCTACTCGGAGGTTCATGGGTTGTTATGATACTGGGGATATAAGTTCCAAAACGTCGGTTATAACCATGTTTGTTACCCCAATTTATACCCCACCGATAACTACCTATGCACCTTCAAGTATCCTAGTAAACCCTAAACCCTAAAGCCCTAAAGCCCTAAACCCTAAACCCTAGGCCCCCCCACGATGTGGGGAAATACACGCAGCAACCTTTCAGCCGGCAGACGTTCCAATCCGAAAAGGAGCACAAAACTGTCCCACGATCCGGTCATGACCATTTCGGTTGGTGGCCTTTTAAAGGGTTTAGGGTTTAAGGTTTAGGGCTGATCATGGCTGTGAAGGGCGAAAGCGGTTAAGGGTTTAGGTCGGATACTACCCCCACTCAAGTTGAGTAATATATGCTTAATATGGATATATACGGCCCTATAGTACCCTGTAGAACCCTATTATAGACTGTTGCTGTATGGGCGCAGTACCCTAGGTTTAGGGATGTTTAGGGCTAAGGCTTTAGGAGAGTTTAGGGCTCAGGGCCGACCTGGATCCTTAAGCACCTACCTTTTTAGTGCTTCTTCCTTCTTATTATCATTGCCTCATATAAGAATCCTCAAAAAGGTAGGCTCTTCAGGGTCTAGATAGGGTTTAGGCTTTAGGGTTTAGGGTTTGAGGGTTTAGGGTTTAGGGTTTAGGGTTTAGGGGTTTAGGGTTTGATGGCCATCAGGCTTCAAGTCCAACAGAAGCGTTTGCCCGGCTAGATGCTCACCGACAGTGGCTACTCCTGTTCATGGTATAATTCCTGCACTACGTTAAGGACCCTAAACTATGGGAATGGGAATTATGGTATATTCCTTATTATATACGGGTGATGGTAATGCAGGATTTATATCCCTAAACCCTAAAGCCCTAAAGCCCTAAAACCCTAAACCCTAAGCCCTAAACAGGCGGGAAAAGGCCCGGCTAAAAACAAAAAAAACCTTAGGGTGGTGGTAATGCAGGATTTATAACATCAACCGTATGACCCTCTCCCAAGGCACGAATTGGACACAGGATCCCCGAAGTCAGACCACTTAAATTACCCAGAGGGTCCACATATACTACGATTATGGAATTAGGCCCCAAAAGACCAGCCTTATTACGGTTTTGGGGACCTGATTCCATAATAGCAGTCTCTATGGACCCTCTTGATTAGCTAAGACATAGAACCCCAAAGAGCAACGCCGACGTAGGGTTCAGGGTTTTAGGGTTTTAGGGTTTAGGGTTTAGGGTTTTAGGGTTTTAGGGTTTAGGGTTTTAGTGTTTGCTTCGGATCATTCAAGAGTTTTGGACCGGAAAGGATCAGACAGGCGAAACTGGGTTGCTGCCGCGACTTAATTAGTTATCGCGCCACAATGAGCATCGTAACTTCAATCAAAGGCCTTGACAAGGGGAAACGTATTCTTTACTGCACAGTCCAAGGATGGTTGGCTTAGTTAAACTATCTGAAGTAGAACCTTTGCAGAGGCCCTTTGTCCAGCCTTGTAGCCTATTTTCAACCCGTCTACAACCTCCCGCCCAGAGCTCCTTTATAAAGTTCACCCTGTCAGCTGGGGTTTATAATGTTAAGGGTTTCAGCGGCTAAGGGTTTAGGGCTTAGGGTTTCAGCGGTTTAGGGTTTAAGCGGTTCCGCGACCCAGGCCTGGAGGTTAGAGGTTTAAGTTCCTACGGCGGAAGCCCAAAGCCTGCCGTTGCTTAGGCGCCGACGGCGAGGCGTGGACCTGTTGCGCCGATGTGTTCAGGGCTTGTAGCGGGGGTCTATAGGGCCTCAGGAGTTTAGATTCTTTGGGGTTTAGGGTTTTTGAGTTAAGGGCTTGTATGACTAAACTGTGTAAATTCTTGCAGGACTTGATATGCTTATATAGGGGTGCTTACGAGCGGATTCTCAAGACACCAGGTGCCTTGTGTGTTCAGGGTTTACGGTGCAGGGCTTGGGGTTTCACATCCTGCGCTTTAGGACTCCAAGTAGCCCAAAGCAGGCAGTGGTTATCGATTTTAATGTTAATTCAATGCTTTAGACCCTATAAGCTGCAGTCTTGCGGGGAGGCTGCGTCTCCTCCCTGGTTCTTCCAAGGGAGTGGATCCCTGTCATAGTCCCTTATAATCATCCCCAGAACCCATTTCCCCCTACCGAACTCAGATGCAAAGCCTGAATCCTTAAATCCTAAGTCCCTAAACCCCATAAGGCAAATCTCTAAGCGCTTTGCAATACATATCCTTCTCACACCAGGGACTCCCATCACTTTGAGCACTTCCTCATCAGGCACATTGCCAGCCATTTCCAGTAGGTCAGGGCGTGTTCGTGTCAACTGCGGCTACAGCATCGAAACAGATGTTTTCACAAGAGCTTCACAGATTAAAACAGGGCAGTGACGTCCACAACATGTCAAGTTGCCGCAGAACAAGAACCCTCAACACAGGTCTGTTATCGCCCGAAAGAGGTCATGGAGTATTAGCAGTACTATGTATTCCCTGCGGCCTTACAGGACCCCTAACCCTTTAAGCAAGCATGAAGGCATAGCTATATCAATCCATGTTTATATACACATACATATATGTGCATATATATATGCATAGTTGGCGTGCACACACACACGTAAATGAATATACATATATATATATATAGATATAGATACAGATGTAGACTAAAGCGTCGGCCCTAAACCCTAAACCCTACACCTTAAACCCTAAACCCTTAACCCTAGACCCTAAATCTTAAACCCTAATCCCTGAACCCCAAACCCTAAACGTTAAACCTTAAACCCTAAGCCCTAAACTCTAAACCCTAAACCTTAAACCCTAAACCTTAAGCCCTCAACCCCAAACCCTTAAACCCTAAACCCCAAACCCTAAACCTTAAACCCTATAATCCCTACACCCTGAACCCCGAAGTCGGCTGCTTCGAAGGCTCCCAAGGCTGCTGAGATGCGGCCGCAGCGCTGGGAGATCCGACTCCAGGCTGCTGGGCTTCGGCTGTTTTTTTTCGGTATTCCTTATAAGTGTTCCCTTTAAAGGGGCTCCTTATAAAGGGTTTTAGGGTTTAGGGTTTGGGGGTTTAGGGTTTAGGGGTTTAGGGTTTAGGGTTTGGGGTTTATGGGGTTTAGGGGTTCCTCATAACTCAGTAGCTGAATGAGTACGATTTAGGGTTTTAGGGTTTAGGGGTTTAGGGTTTGAGGGTTTAGTGTTTAAGGTTTAGGGTTTAGGTACGGTTGAGGATATAAAACCTGCATTACCCATAATAAGGAGTATGCCATAATTCCCATAGTTTAGGGTCCTTAAGGTAATGCAGGATATATATCATCAACTGCATAACTCAGTAGCTGAATGAATACACCTTAAACCTTTTTGGGATAATTTAAACGCTGCGCGTCGTCCGCCTCGGCCCGGCCGTATGTTGGGAGGAAGACATGATGCCAGGTCTGGGGCTTTTGCTTTCGCAGGATATCGGGGTGCAGCGTCTGCGGGGTGAAGAGTGATAGGGTTTGTGCATAGACAAACTATATATAACTATATATATATATATATATATATATACATATATATATATATATGCTAGCC
>CAJNJA010040587.1:0-19035 GCA_905231915.1 Symbiodinium necroappetens | reverse complement strand
AGGGTAGGGGTTTAGGGTTTAGGGTAGGGGTTTAGGGTTTATTTAGGGTTTAGGGAGTTTAGGGTGTGCCGAGACTCCCCCCGCCCCCCCACCCTCTACTGTACCCACTATTCAGGACCATAAGGTCTCTCTTGAAGGGCACTTGGGGGGTCCTGGTAGGGTTTGTTGTTTCAAGGGTTTGGGGCTGTGGGAAAATCAGAAACACAGAAACCCAACAAGGCTGCAGTCTTTGGTCCTACCAAGCCAACAAGACAACGCTCAAAACCCAAAGCCCCAAACCCTGAACCCTAAACCCTAAATCCCGAACCAACGCCCCCAAAGCCAACCGAAATTAAAGCACACCTCAAACCCTACACCCTAAAACCCTAAGCTCTAAACCCTAAGCACCCTAAACCCCCTAAACCCTAAACACCCTAAACGCCCTAAACCCCCTAAACCCCCTAAAGCCCCTAAACCCTAAACACCCTAAACCCTGAACCCTAAACCCTAAACCCTAAACCCTAAATCCCCAACCAAGGCCCTCAAAGCTAACCGAAATTAAAGCACACCTTAAACCCTACACCCTAAACCGTAAACTCTAAACCCTAAACCCTGAACCCCTAAAACCCCTAAAGCCCCTAAAACCCCCTAAAACCCCCAAAGCCCCTAAAACCCCTAAAACCCCTTAAAACCCCTAAAAACACCTAACCCCTAAAATCCCCCTAAAATCCCCCTAAACCCCCTAAAAACCCCCTAAAACCCGTAAAACCCTAAACCCTAAACCCTAAAACCCCTAAACACCCCTAAAACCCCTAAACCGCCTAAAACCCTAAACCCTTTAAAACCCCCTAAAACCCCCGAAAACCCTAAACCCTAAACCCTAAAACCCCTAAGCACCCCTACAACCCTAAACCCCCTAAAACCCCTAAAAAGCCACAGCCAGGGCTCTGGAGGAGCGAGAACTCCAAACCCAAGCTGTGGCGCTTGGCTTTGACCTGGCCGTCAGGGGTAAGGGTTTTAGGGGTTGTAGGGGTTTAGGGTTTGTAGGGGCTTCAGGATTTTAGAGGTTTCCGGGGTTTTTAGGGGTTTAGGGTTTACAGGGTTCTAGGGGTGTTTCAGGATTTTTAGAGGTTTTCGAGGTTTTAGGGGTTTAGGGTTTTTAGGGTTTTAGGGGTTTTTAAGGGTTTATATAGGGGTTTAGGGTTTTTAGGGTTTTTAGTGGTTTAGGGGTTTGGATTTTCCGGCTTTAGCCTCGAACCTGCCCTCAGGGTTGAGGGTTTACGGTTCACCTGGGGATCCCAAAACCTACCGTTTTGTGGGCTCTACCCTCTAATTAAGGGGTCATAACCTACTATTTTGGACGGCTTGGGGTCACGGGTAGGGTTTACTGATTTCGGGCCTGCGCGAACCCCCGAAACCTGAACCCTATACCCTGAGTCCGAAACCCGAAACCCTACAGTGTTAACCCTCAAGACAAAACGCTGCTTGCCTATTTTTCGGCTCCTTGCCATGACTTATTTGCCTGCTTCCTGATCATGGGTAGGTTCTCGGAGACCCCGACGTCTCGTTTGTATCGAGGAATATACAGATTGAAGCAAAAGCGGCTTCTCACCCTAAACCCTAAAACCCTAAACCCTAAAACCCAAAACCCCAAAACCCTAAAACCCTAAACCCTAAAACCCTCAAACCCTAAAGCCCTAAATGAATAGGTCCTGGATACCCAAAAGCCCCGAGACTCGGAAGGCCCTAAACGCTTATATAAACCTCCCAAAGGTTCCATGTACTTTTATAGTAGCTACTTAGGCCTTAAAGGGGTCCCTATATAGGTACTTCAAAGGCCTAAGTATCTACTATGAAGGTACATGGAGCCTTTGGGCCTTGCAACATCTCACTCAGACCGTATAGAACCAAAGTAGAAATGTCACTGTCACGCAACCAGAAGGAAGGCTGTTTTAGGGCTTTTAGCTGCAGGTCCGGGACCTCTAGGGTTGAGGGTTCACCACGAGTTTCTGGATTGCCTTATAGTATCCGAATGTAAACTTGGCTAGACCAACAAAGGGAGATACAGTGGAGGCTTCTTTTTGTGGCCAGGGTTTAGGGTTCAGGTCTTATGGAATAGTGTGAATGTTCTAGCTTTCGAGCTCTACCCAGACCATTCCAAGGTCCCTAACTAAGTAATCTACCTGGAATCCATGATAGGGATCCTACTACAGTTTAAGGCATATTCCTTGATTAAGGGATCCTGGAAGGTCTGGATAGTGCCAAGTTTTTGCTTCCGAGCGTTATAGGATGATGCACGTATTTCCCGCAAGCCGTGTGCACGTCTCTACAAGCTCAGCCGTGCACATGAACTCAGAAGCGCATCGGTGTGTCCAAGGCAGCGAATCTGTGCATGAAGGAGCACGTGACTAAGCAAGCTTGTCATAATTTGTGCTGCAAGGACCCTATTTCGGGGTCATTCTTTCTCCCTCTGCATGTCAATGCATGGGGGGTGTCTGTTCGATTTGTATGTGTATACAGTATACATATATACACATATAACATGTGTAGAAACAGTTTATGCTCACAGCTTGCATACTTGCGTGTAACACAAGCCCAAACCGCATACGTAAGGCTAAACCCAACAACTGAAAACCCGGCCAACCCGAGGCTACGAGCCCTAAACCATAAACCCTAAACCCCTAAACCCTAACCCTAAACCCCTAGACCCTAAAACCGAAACCGTAAACCCTAGAACCGAAGGCTCTGAAACACAAGGCTGAGAACCCGACCAGTCTTTCGAGATGGCTCCCCCGGATTGCAGCATGAAGCCAGTGGTCGGCCGGCCAGCATGATGGCATCTGCCGCACCTCATGTGTGCAAGAACAGTAGCTACCGATCTACGTATCTATCCATCTTTTTTTCTGCCTGCCTAGCCAGCCAGCCAGCCAGCGCTAGCTAGCTATCCATCTATCTAGCTTTATGTTGTGTCTCTAGCCATCTCTCTGTCTGTCTGCCTGCCTGCCTGCCTGCCTGACTGACTGACTGACTGACTGACTGAGTGTCTATCTCTCTGTCTACGTATCTATCTATCTGTCTATCTATCTATCTAACTATCTGTCCATCGATCTGGCTGGCTATCTTATCTTCTTTCCATGGTTCCTTCTGGCTTTCTATCTATCTATCGATCAATCAATCCTTTTAGCTATCTATTGTTCTGGCTAGCTATCTGATCTGCTTTATTTTACCAACCTGTCTACCTATTCTATAAATCTATCTATCTATCTATCTACCTACCTAACTACCTACCCACCTACCCACCTACCTACCTACCTACCTACCTACCTACCTACCTACCTACCTACCTACCTATCTACCTATCTATCTATCTATCTACCCATCTATCTATCTACCCATCTAATTCTATAGTCCGTATCTATCAATTTACCGACCGACCTATCTATCTATCATTATCTATCCCATCTATATATCTACCTATCTATCTACCCTATCAATCTTTCTGTCTGTCGTTCATGCCTCTGATGCACCTCCGTTGGCAAGGCTTGGTAGTAGGGCGCGAAGAAACTCCTGCACAGCTTTTGGCTACAACCCTAAACCCAGAACCTTACCCTAAACCGAAAAAAAACGCATGACCCCGCACCCGAAACCCTAAACCCAAAAGCGTAGGGCCCTGAATCCTAAACCCTGTTTGCCGTAAAGCCCGAGCCCTAAACAACTCTAAGGCTGAACATGTTTTCGGGTCAAGCGCTGTATATGAAACGGTTAAGGTTTAGGGTTCAGGGTCTAGGGTTTAGGGTTTCGGGTTTAGGGTTTAGGGTACAGAATGCTACCCTTTTTCCTGTTGCTTAGCTTTAATAAGGAAACCATACACTTCTGAAGAGATAATAACTACTTCAGCTCAGCCCTTTCGCGCTTGGCCCGAAGACAACTTCAGGCCTGTTATTTCGGGGTACTTTCGGGGGAAGACCAATCTTTACTCCAGCTCTATGTGAATAACTCTTGTATGACCCTTCGAGAGCTGGTGTTGCTACTGCTGTTTATTTGAATCGACTTCTTTCTCGGCGTTGCCTCCTTGGTGATGCAGATTGTGCAGTGGTCGTTACATCTGTTGGTGGTGGGCGCTAGGACCGTCTGGTGATGGCAGCAGTGGTGGTAGCGCTGGAAGCGGCGGCGGGATGATAATGCTGATGCTGCTGCTGCTGC
The DNA here is from genome assembly GCA_905231915.1 of Symbiodinium necroappetens. NCBI lineage: Eukaryota > Dinophyceae > Suessiales > Symbiodiniaceae > Symbiodinium > Symbiodinium necroappetens. The sequence continues at coordinate 14,853 of CAJNJA010040587.1, read as the reverse complement.
TGCTGCTGCTGCTGCTTGCCTTGTATCTGTTGACGAGCGTGATGATGATCCTGGCGATGCCGGCAGTAATGATGGAGGTGAGAGTAACGATGATAAGCGCGGCGAAGGGATCTAGTCACCCGGACGGGCATGACCATGACCATGATGCGCATGGCAGTCAAGAAGACGATGACAATGAGGAGGATGAGGATTATGATGATCATGATTCTAATGCTGATGCTGCTACTGATGATGAAAATTGTGGTGATGATGGGTTGGAAGGCGTGGCTGAGGATCAATACTTTGCAAGAATCGCATCAATGCTCTTGTCGCTGCCGTAGATACTGCTACAACCCAAGATGGCACAACTTGTCGCTGCGGTTGCTTTTGCAACTGGGGTTGTTCTTGCTACGGAAATTCTATTTTGATTAAACCCTAAACAGGCAAAGATATGGGCAATAAAAACAACAAAAGGAATGCTATCAACTTCGCAGGCACTCACCACCAACACCCGGCGCGGCCCGTGCAGACTCCGCAGCAGAGTCCCTCAACAGCCTTGCTTTCGGGTACAGAGGTTTGGGGTCCACGGTGTATCATGGCACCTGCAACTTCGACAAGAAAAAGACAAGCCTTAGTAGTTAGAACAGGGTTTTGGGGCCCAATATACTAAGGAACCCCAAACTACTACAGGCAAATAGTAAGAACCCTATATTAGCCTGTAGACCCTATTGCCTATAACAAGACCCGCGAGCAAACCCACAATTTCAATTTCCTAGGGTCCCAGCTAAGTCCCAAACCAAGTTTCTCGCCTCAGCCTTGCTTGATCTAGGAAGCAGTTAAGTCTCAGGGCTTCGGGCTAAGGGAAATCCTATACCCTAACTAAACCTAAACCAAAAACCCAGCACAAACCCTGAATAAGCATAAATCCTGGGAAAAAAACCAAGCCCGAACTATGCCCTAAACTCTACAAAACCCCCTAATCCCTGAAAACATCCTAAACTCTAAATTCGCCCAAACCCTAAATAAACCCCACAACCTCCATCAATGAACCCTTGACTGGGACAATAAACCAAGAAGCAAGGCTGTGAGGAGGAGCAGACCAGCCGCAGATGGCATCAACTCCTGGGTGACTCCAGAGAGCCCAACACCCCTTCAGGGTTTAGGGTTTAGGGGTTTAGGGTTTGGGGGTTAGGGTTTAGGGGTTAGAGTTTAGGGATCAGGAAGGCATAAGGTTCTTTGAAGGGGGTCACTCAAGGCTCGAGTGGGGTTTCGTCGGCCTTTGCAACGGTTTCGATGGAGTCTCACCGGCCCTTAACTAACCAAGGTGTCTTAAGATAGAAGGGTCTTAACACAAACTCAGGTTTAGTGGGCTCCGTGGGCGCTCATTGAGGCATTAAAGGGGTACTTTACGGTGATTCGGGCTTTAGGGCTTCTGGGTGTCGGCTCTCGGGTTTATGGTGCTTCATGAATTGCTCCCAGGGCGGTCCCACAAACATCCCAAAGCCTGCAACAGATAATCGGGCAGCCGGGTTTAGGATAGTAGCTTTGTGGCTTAACTTTGTGGTGGGACTTGATCCCTAAACCCTAAACCTAACAACCCAAAACTTTAAACCCTAAACCCTAACCCTAAATTCGAACCTGGGTTACAGGGTTTTATGAAGTCTTGCTCGCATTTGGTAGGGCTGCCGCGAAGCTTTTTCGGTGTTTCTGTTTTTGAGAAATGAACACGCTTACGGTCAGGGCGTGTTTTGCAAGTTGCAGAATCTTGTTGAAGCTACCGTCCTGGGGGGGGTTTATTGCAGACAGGATGCCTTCTTTATATCTTAAAAGCCTAAACCCTAAACCCCTAAACGCTAAACCCCTACACCCCTGAACCCCCAAACCCCCATTAAAAAAAAAAACCTAAACCCTCTAAACCCCTAGACCCCCAAACCCCTAACCCTCAGATCCCTCGCAATAGCCCAGGCTCCTCAGCGCTCTGCCGCAGCGCTTGTCCGAAAGTCAAGGAACCCTGAGGCTGAGGTTACGCCCTTCAGTTGCTTTTTGAGGTTCAGTGTTTTGAGTTTAGAGGTTAAGGTTGAGGGTTTAGCGCCTTCAGGGTTTAGAGGGTTATAGGTTATGCCCTTCAGTTGCGTTTTAAGGTTCAAGGGCCTTCAGGGTGCAGAGAGTTTAAGGTTTAGGGTTCAGCGTTTAGAGTTTAGGGCCTTTAGGGTTTAGGGGTTTAGGGTTCAGCGTTTAAGGGCTTAGGGCCTTTAGGGTTTGGAGGGTTTATAGGGTTTAGGGTTCAGCGTTTCGAGTTTAGGGCCTTTAAGGTTTAGCGTATAGGGTTTAGGGTTCAGCGTTTAGAGTTTAGGGCCTTTAGGGTTTAGGGGTTTAGGGTTCAGCGTTTCGAGTTTAGGGCCTTTAGGGTTTAGGGGTTTAGGGTTCAGCGTTTCGAGTTTAGGGCTTTTAGGGTTTAGGGTCTAGGGGCATAGAAGATTCATCTCATTGAGAGTTGAGGGGCTTAGGCATCTCGACGGGTATTCTTTGGGGTTCTTAAACAAGCTCTTTCTGAAGTGAACTATCTTTTCAGATAACTTCAAGTTCAACTGTGGAAGATCCGTTCATAAAACGGGTGAAGAACCGATAGGTAACAAAGCAATATTCAACAATCGCTGGAGAAAGACTATCATTTTCGGACATAATTATGAAAGATTTTCTGCAGTTCGATCCAAAATATTGCATATTCCATTACAGAACAAGTACACCCGCATATTTCTTGATAAGAGAATCGAAGAGTGGGTACAACCGACATACTTCGCCAGAACTGTCACTCCAAGCATCACGCCCCTGAAATCCTAACCCCCGGCGTCTCCGGCCCGGGAACCCTAATCCGGGTTGTTGTTAGGGTTTAGGGTTTAGGGTTTCGGGGTTTAGGGTTTAGGGGTTCAGGGTTTAGGGGCTTAGGGGTTTAGGGTTTAGGGTTTAAGTTACCACAATAGGGATCTATAGAGTAAATAATGAGTAAATACTGTGGTTTCCTTATTATGGTAACTTACATTAAATCCCTTAACACGAGCCCAGTAATTAACCTGCCAAGCCCCAGACCCGAAACCTTCTGTAGAACTCTTATGGGGTTTAGGGTTTGGGGTAGGGTCTAGGGTTTAGGGCTTAGGGTTTGGGGTAGGGCCGGGTAGGGGTAGGGTTGAGGGCTTAGGGGGTTTCTAGTTGCTGTGATTGTAGAACCCGAAACCCTTAGCCCTGAAACCCAAACTTCCGTAGCTCCCAACCCCGCAGCCCACAGAGCAACCCTCGAGTGGCCAACCCTTCAGGGGATCCTCTTGCAGAGCCCGAATAGTACCTGAAAGGGAGCCCTATTTTTACGGAACTCAATACCCTCATTGCTTTAAGAAGGCCTCGAAGGAGCCCTGGAGCTACCTAAACCGTACACCTTAAACCCATCGCTAAACCTTAGAACCTAACCCTAAAACCCATAACCCCGAAATTACTAAAGCATGAACCCTACAGCCCAAGACCTGAACCCTAAACCCTAAACCTTAAACCCTCAAGCCTCAACCCTAAACCCTACCTTGGCCCTAAAGAACCTACCTTTTTAGGGGTCCTTGTTATGATTTTCAGAAAAGCAGGCTCTTCGGGGTTAAGGCAAACCCTGAAATTTCGAGCCGAAGGCCAGCCGCCGAGGCTGGGTTCTTGTTATGGGATTTAATTTAAGTTATTTAGAGTTTAGGGTTTAGGGGTTTAGGGATTAGGGTTTTGGGTAAGGAAGCCACAATTTTTACTATAGACTCCTAATAATGGTGCCTTAAACCAAATCCCTTAGCAAGAGCCCAGGAGGCACCTCGGCCAGCCTCTCGGTGATCAGCAGCTTCTGAGGTATGCGGCAGAAGTCGATGTCCGGCCACAGGGCCTGGAACTGTAGGGCTTGGAGGGGCTCTGGTTTAGGGCTTATGAGGTTTAGGATGAACTTGTTCATGGGGTTGGGTTCAGCGATTTAGGGGTTATGGGGGCTTTTATCATAGGGCTCATAGGGTTTAGAAATGTTGAGGGCTTTAGGGTGTAGGGTTTAGGGGTTCAGGGTTTGGGTAGGGCTTTAGGATTGACACCCGAATCGACACCATATTTCTCTCAAATAGACCTTGAGTTGAAATGAACTAAACACTGAGTTGTAGTTTTGGGGCCCTGAAAAAAGTATTTATGAATATGTACCTCTGGAACTGGAAGTTTCGCAAAGTGCCACCTAGAACATAACTGCCCAAAGTTTTATGTGGCTAAGCTAGGCGGTGTTGGGCTCTCTGGTGGAGGCTGCGATTCTCGGGCCTTGGTTTGTGTGTGTGTGAGAGAGAGAGAGAGATATATATATATATATACTGATAGGGAACTTAAACCCTAAACCCTAAAGGCCCTAAATCCTAAACCCCTAAACAGAGACCCTAAAGGCCCTAAACCCTAAACCCCTAAACAGAGAGAGGCAGAGAGAGAGTGCATTGACTTGATGGTTGAAGGCCTTGGGGCTTGGGGGTTCAGTGCCTTATGGCTTATGGTTTAGGTTTGGGGTTTAGGTTTAGGGTTTTGGGTTAGGGTTTAGGGTTAGGGTTTAGGGTTTAGGGTTTAGGGTTAGGGATTAGGGCTTGGTTTCGGGTTTAGAGCCGGGCTTTGAACCGGGGGAACTGCAAGAAAAGAGCAGCTTGCGGAGTGTAGACTGGCTCCTCGGTTCAAGATCTGGCGGCAGGACAAAGCTTCGTTTTCAGCCTTCGGAGTCAGCACGCAGCCCTAGCCCCTACATAAAGACTTCTGAAACCTCACAAACCCAAAAGATCCCCAAACCCAAAAGATTCCAAAGGCTTGGGTTCACGGTTCTCCATTCCTGTACAAGAACTTACCCTGCCCCGCCTCGCGCGCAAAGACCCCCCGGTAGCCATCAGAGTCCAGCACCGAAGCAGCTTCGCAGATGCTTCCGCCATGTGACCGGATCCAGCTTTCCAGTGCCGCAACCCGGCGAGAGCCATCGGAAGAGGACATCTAACTACCCTAAACCCTGAACCCTAAACTGACCCTAAACCCTACATTAATTACCCTAAACCCTAAACCCTCAGCCCTAAACCCTAAACCCTACATTAGTTACCTGAACCTCCCAAACAGCCTACCCTTTCAGGTTCCTTCGGAAACCCTAAGCCCGGACCCCGAAGTTACAGAATGTGTCTGAAATGCTAGGAGAAATCATGTTTGGGGTCTACGGTGTAGCAGAGGGTTCTTGCTATTAGAACAAGGCTGTGGGGTCTATTCGAATACATTCTAATTTACATATAGTATATATATATATTATATACTATATGTATATATATATACATATATATATATATGGACAGTGACTATGAGGGCGGGAATGTTCATAACCAGACCTCCTGAAATCCTATATAAACCCAGAAAGCTGTTTTTTTTGTTTAGGCCATTCCTCGTCGACCTCTAAGCTGGTAACCTCCTTGTCGCGGGAATCGAGCCGAAGCCCTTCAGAGCCGCTGACGCCAAAACTTGGGCTTTCTGGGCTTAGGGTTTAGGGTTTGGGGTTTAGAGTTTTCTGGGCTTAGGGTTTAAATTGAGGGTTTGGGGTTTAGAGTTTTCTGTGCTTAGGGTTTAAATTGAGGGTTTGGGGTTTTGAGTTTTCTGGGCTTAGGGTTTGGGGTTTAGTTAGGGTTTAGCGTTTAGGTTTAGGGTTTAGGGTGTCAGTCGCTAAATGCCTTAGGCTCTGCTACTCGCCGGTATGCGAGACAAACCCCTCAACCCCTAAGCTCTTTCACTCACCAAAACCCGAGAGTCTCGGAGCCCGAAAAATCTTGGAATCCTATGGTCCTCGAATTTTCTCCAGCCCCTTGTAGATCCCTCACACTCTGCCGACACGCAAAATAACGTAGGCGCTGAACCCCAGAGTTTCAGCTTAAAGGCCCCAAGCCCTAAGCTGTAAACCTAAATCCGAAACCAGAAACCCTCACACAGAGCCCTCATCGAACAGGCACAGGAACCCCAGGTATAGGAACTCCCAAAAGAATCCTAAAGCTTTAACTTAACTTCTATACAAACCCATAACCTAAATCCTAAGCCACAAACCCTCACATAGAATGTTTGCCCAACCCTTACAAGAACCCTTGCGAAGGAACCAAAACCCACACCCTAAACCCAAAACCGGTACCACCAGCCACAGAGTTCTTCTTAAGGGATTCAATTTAAGTCACCGCAATCAGGAAACCATATTAATCACTCTAGATCCTTATCATGGCAAATTAAATTAAATCCCTTCATAAGGACCTAAACCCGAAACCCTAAGCCCTAAACCTCTAAACAACCCAGTTATGGTAACTTACAAAAACCCAAAAACCGGCCACCACCAGCCATGCTGGGTGGCGGCACGGAGGCTCCCAGTTTTGGAGGTCGTCGGCCGCCGAATCCTGCATCTCCCGAGCTTTAGGGGTTCTAGGAGGTTCTGGGGTTTAGGGTTTAGGGGTTTAGGGAGCTTACGGTTTAGGGCAGGGGTTACCTGGGGATCCAAAAACCTACCGTTTTACGGGTGCTACCCCGTACCCTCTAGCTAAGGGCTCGTAACCTACTATGTTGTAGGGTTTGGGGTCACAGGTAGGGTTCAGGGTTTGGGATTCTATACGGATTTAGTGTTTCCGGGTTCACGGTCTAGGGTTTAGGCGTCTAGAACCATTGGAGTTCAGGGGTTTAGGGTCGGGGGGTTAGGGCTATAAGGATTCTATAAGGTTCCTTTAAAGAGTTCCAAGGGTTCAACATGGCTCAAGGGGTCAAAGGCTTTAAGGCTTTAGGGTGTGGTGTTTTACGGTCTAAACGTCTGGGGCTTTGGTTTTGGGTGTAGCGCTTAGCACTGTAAGATGTCTTACAACACCGGGAGATCGTAGAATGTTTCGATCTAGCCGACCATCGTTCGAATAGGAGAGGTTCTTGCCCCAGCAATAGTTGTGGAGAAGTGCCAGCCGTCGTCTCGGCAGCACCTCTCCGATCGTTGCAGGGTCCTGCTGCTGGAACGCTACTGTCCTGACCAAGAAACCCTACATAGAAGAGGTGAGAGGCAGGGGAGCACATGCCAAATAGGGACTACTTTAAGGCCAAAGTATCTACTATTTTGGTACATGGACCCTTCGGGCAACAGAACCGGGAAAAGTGGATTCCCAACAAGGGGAGGGTCTCACAGTATCACGACAATCATGAACTTAGGTGCTAAGCCCCGGTGATCCTTCAAGTATGGGATCGTAACCAAAGGGTCCAATATCCCTTGATGAAGGACTCTAGAAAACCTGATTACAGAAAGCCCCTCATAAGTTAAGGTAGAGTTGCAGTATAGGCAAACCGGATAACGGGGTGTACGGCTATCTGGGTTCCTGTGCCCCTAAGCCCTATAAGCCCTCCAAATTTGACGCTAACCCGCCTAAGCCCTAAAACCCGAAACCCTAAACCCTAAACCGCTAAACCCAAACCAAACCCTACAACCTAAGATCGAAAACCTAAGCACTGCAAAACCCTACACTCGTCTAGAACCCGTCTCAGTCCATTCCGGCCTGCTCCGCTTTAGCAGCAGGTCTTACCTTAGGAGGGCTCCGGAGATTTTCTGATTGATGCTTGGTTTAGGATTTAGGAGTTTAGGCGTTAGGGTTTAGGAGTTTAGGGTGTAGGGTTTTGGGTTTAAGAGTTTTGGAGTTTAGGGTGTGGGTTTAGGGTTGATCGCCTATAAACCCCCTCAAACCGAAACGGACCCTGTCCAGCGATCAGACCGCGACCACGAGTCGATGTCGTGTTTTAGGGCTTAAACGGGGTAGGATACAGACGATTTATGCAGGGTTCTTGTTAAGGGATTTAATTTAAGTTACCACAAAAAGGAAACCACATTATTTACCATAGATCCCTATGATGGTAACTTAAACTAAATCCCTGAACAAGAACCCAGTTTATGCAGGGTTCAGAGTGGATGGCCGTGTTGGTGAAAGCCGGGGATACAGGAGTTGGCTCCGGCAAAGTACAGCCTCGCGGGTCTGAACCTCGAGCACAAAACGGCACAAAGATTAGGGTTTAGGGGTTTAGGGGCTTAGGGGCTTAGGGTTTAGGGGTTGAGGGGTTTAGGGCTTTAGGGTTCTTTTAGGGTTTAAGGGCTTTGGGGTGTAGGGGTTTAGGCCCTAGTTTTGTTGTGGGTGTTGATTGGAGCCAGAAGCCAAAACCCCCCACAATCAAAAACCCAAGAGGGTGTAGGTAACTAATGTAGGGGCCTTCATAATTTGAATAGGGCTTTTTGGGTATGTTATATATTTTGCTTGTAATAAGGAGCCCCCAAAAGAGTATAGGTAATTCTTCTTTAGGCCCTTATATTAGGGCTCAGGGCTTTGGAGTCTGGGGTTCGTGGGGTTTCTGGTTCTAGGGTCATCGTCAGAGTCAATTACCATGAAAACAGGGACAAATCAAAATGACGGTTAAGGTTTTTGTTTGGGGGGGTTTAGGGTCCAAGGTTTAGGGTTGCCCAGAGCCCTTGACACACATTCGTTGTTATGGCATTTTCAACTCAGCTCTGTGACAAGGACCCGGTAATCTACCACTCCACACCACTCCGAAGTCTCCCAAGTTTTGTTCTTCTTCCAGGAAACCAACAGCTACGGAGCGAATTGTTGCAGGGCTTCGACTCTCCACAAAACGGCCTTAAGTTAAGGAAATTACAAAAATAGCAGTTTGCGCGAGGAAGAAGAGTAGGTACATTCGCTAGGGCGCGAGTCTCACTTGATTAAGGAGGATCTGTCTTGTACGGTGGATTGACCCTAAACCCATATAACCTGCAGCCTGCAGATCCTGATACATACACACCTGCATGCAGAATACATACGTACATCTGCGGACCTACATACACCGAAAAAGCGGCAGGCCTAACCACGTAAGTGTTGATACACGTGTGTTTTCTTTGATGTTTATGTCTCTGTCTCAATCGCCTCAGGTGGTTTCCTGGGGTCTCCTCTTGCTCTCCCGGTGGTTGGTTTCCTGGTGGCCTCCTCGTGATCTCTGGCTGTGGTCTGCTCATGGTGCATTCTTGGTGGTCTTCTGGCAGTCGTGGTCGCGGGGGTCGTGGTCGTCCTCGTGTTTCTAGTCGTCGTGATGCTTTAGCAGTGTTCGGCGAGCTATGCTGGCAGAAGTCTATGGGCACCTGGGGGTTTTGCGCTAATGGATTGCGATTTAGGGTTCAGGGAAGTTCTCATATGCTGAGGCCCTACCCTAAACCCTAAACCCTAACCCTAGCTCTCATATCCTGACCCCTGAACCCGACGCCGGAAACCCAATTCTTGCCAAAGCCATGGTGCGAGGAGGCCGGTCTTTGAAGCATTGGGATAGCGAGCATCTAAGGCCTCGACGACACTGCATGGCTTCCCCGACTTCCCGGAATCCCTCAACCAAGGAATGGCACCCTAAACCCTAAACCATCATAGGTTTTAGGGACTTTGGGTTGAGGGCTTGGGGTTCAGGGACTTTGGGTTAGGCCCGACATCCCAAAGCCTTCACATCTATGCCCCAAACCCTTAACTCCAAATCCTGAACGGAAATCTAAATCCTAAACCCCGAAATCCAGAATCCCCCCCCCCCCCAACACTACATGGTAGATCCCAGATCCCATCGCGATGGCATTGGTTTGAGAGGGCTGGCCAGGCGCACAAGGGTTTGGGCGTCAACCGCTTCATGGTTCATGGGTCTGAGGTTTAGGGATTCATGGGGGTGCAAGGGGTAAGCTGTGAGGGGCTAAAGGTTAGGAGCTCAGACATTGCGCTGGATACGGGAGCCCAGTAAAACACCCAGACACATTATTGAAGGTTGCATCCATACGAGGGGCTAGGCTTGAAGTAGCGTCGTGCGCTTGTTGGGTCCCCAGAATGAGGGCTCGAAGTTGTTTGTGGGTTTCCGTGCTCGAGTTTGATCGAGCTACGCCTACAAGCCATTAAGGCCCAGCCTATAGACTGATTCGGGCGATGAACAACCCATGTTGGAACATCGAACCAGGGCTCAATAGCAATGGAACTGCTGCACTGGCGAGCAGGTTAGCTGTCGAACCCGGCCGTGGATGCTGCCAAGACTGACGCAAAGTTCTTCCGCGGCTTCCTGCCCTACACTTTTGGCAAGATAGCCATTGATGCCGAGCTTGGCCCAATACTCTCCTTTTTTAAACCCTAAACCCTAAACCATTCGTTCTTGCCTAACTGCCTGATGGAGACTTTCCCAAAAAACCTCGCGCTTGGCATCGCTGGCACTCTTGAACTTCTTCGCGAGCTTGTCCTCGGCCCCTCACAAATATCGCTAACCCTACCTAGCACCCTCCTTACCTAAGTAATGGCCCAAGACCTATAAAAGGCAATTATTCTACCTACTTCTGGGGTCCAGGCAGACCCTAAACCCTCAGCCCTAAACCCTAACACCCTAAAACCCTGACAGCCCTAAAACCCTAAACCCTCAGTCCTAAACCCTAAAACCCTAAACCCTCGGGCCTAAACACCGAGCCCTGAAGCCATGCTGCACTTGGCCCGGCAAGGCCTCGAGGAGGTTCCGGGTCAGGCTGCCAGGCACCTGGAAAGCAGCCGAGAGCCAACCTCCATTACTTACTTCCCCAATAAGCCATGAAAAGAAAAGGTTAAACTTTCAGATTACTACTAAATTATAAGAACACCAAATAAGTGTAAAAGTTGGGTACTGGAGAACTAAAATTACAGGGGCTCCGGAAGTTTCAGGTCCAGGGGCTCCGGAAGATTAGGGTCCAGGGGTTTAGGGGCTTAGGGTTTAGGGGGTTTAGGGTTTAGGGGGGCTTGACTTAAGGGTTTAGGGTTTAGGGGGGTTTAGGGGCTTAGGGGGTTTAGGGTTTAGGGGGGCTTGGGTTAAGGGTTTAGGGGGCTTCAAGGGTTGCTTCAAGGGTCTTCTAGAGTTTTGCAAGTTCGAGGATCGCTAACGGCATGACTGGTAGTCTCTTAGTAGTCTCTAAATGCTTATGCACCACACTGTAACATACCCCTATCCCTAAACCCGAAACCTTATACCCGAGAAAGTTTCGGAGTCAGAGATTGGGAGTTAAGGCCTGGGTTACGGGCTTTAAGTCTTCATGAGGGGATGCGGGGGTTGTCACAAGACTTTCACAATTCGACTCCTCGCAGAATGAAGGAGTACCTTCTTTTGAAGATCCCTACAAAAAGCAACCTCACCCAAAACATGAACACACATGACCAAACTAATGAAGTACCCGAGAACTGAGCAAGAATTGGTTGACAAAATAAAGGGTTTGGGGTTTCAAGGCCTAACTGAGGCCTAAACCCAAAGTTTTCAGAGTATTTTTAAATATCATGATGATGTCATTGCAGAGGCCTGTAAGAAGGTTGCTGGTGGGACGGGAGGCAATGGATGGCAAATGTATGCCCTTGAACCGGGTAGGACTAAGCCTAGGCCCTTAGACCTCAGACCATGGACCCTGAACCGTAAACCTTAAACCGTCGACCCAGCAGGTTCAAAAGTTGAGGGCAAAACGGAATCTGGGACTTCCTGCTGACATCACGGGATGATATGCCAGAGCAATTTTGGTCGTTTGAGTTTCCCCCGGTCGTCGTCTCCGTGGATGCACACGGGAATGCAGCAGCCCAGGTCCACTGTCCGTGCATCGGCTCTGCAGCATGCTGCGATCACCCACACCATGAACCACGGTAGAATCTATGGAAGCTTACGGAGTTAACAGCTTCGGTTGCAGAGATTTGCCAAGGAGACCTTGCTCGCACAGGTTGAACGCGAAGTGTCCTAGGTCCCTAATACAGAGTGGGTTTAAGGTTTACAGTTTAGCCTTACCCAAGCATACCAGTGATTTCTACACCCTGCGTTCTACCATGTAGGCGCTTAAGGCCCTTCTTCGGGCATCTCAGATCCACCCTAGGCGTAGAGTTTAGGGTTTCCGAAATGCGACTACGAAGAGCTGAAATCTAAAAGTCTTCGGGGCTGACCTGCCGCTTCTTAAACGACATGCAGATGCCCTGCTGAAGCAAGGAGTGAAGGTTGTTGATTGTTTTTTTCATGTACGTGTAAAAAAAGCATGTTGTTAATTGGTTTTTACACTTACGTGTAAAAAAAAAACAATTAACAACCCATCCACATGGTTGGCCTGGGAAGAATGCGTTCGTCTTCCCCTGCTTTGACTCCCCGCGCATCAAAGACCGGGACCGTCGCGGTGACCGTCAGCAATCCTACATCGTTGATAACGATCCTGCCTGTCAGGAGCACTTCCCAACTAAAGACATTCTCCAAGTTCTTGGTGTAGGGTCCTAAACCCAAAACCTAAACCCTAAACCCTGAACCCCAAACCCTAAACCCTAAACCACGGACACGAGAGAAGGTATTCCTGACATCACTCTCGAGACTTTAGCCAACGCAGCAACTCTTGCCCTCAACAGTCTCGAGGACTTCTCTGGTCGTCGAAGTCCCAAGATTTCCGGGCCACCAAAGTCAGCTGCTTAGCATTAGTGGTAGTACGAAGATGATGATGACGGCTATCATGACTATGACCATTACGATGATTATTGCCCGTGGTTAGAGAGATTGCTAGTATGCTCAGCATGATTGCTGTTGTTATTGCCAACACTACACTATTGCTATACTACCTACTTGTCCAGAAACCTGGGAGAACTAAAGGCTTTGCTGTGGGTTTATATGGGGAGCTTCGCATCCAGAAAAACGTAACAGTTACGGGTGACCTCCTCTACCCCTAACCCCTAGCCCCTGAACTCTAAATAAACCTTAAACCCTAAACCCTTAAGCCCTAAATGATAAACCCTATAAAACTTAAACCCTACAACCTAAACCATAAATACACCTTAGAAGCCCTAACCCCTAAACCCTAAAACCTATGTTAAAAAAACCGCTAGGACTACGTACAACAGCCTCCACCCAGCCTTCGAGTCGGCGAAGAGCAGCACCGATCCTGAGAACCATGTCGGACACTGTTTAGGGTTTAGGGTTTCGGGGTTCAGGGGTTAGGGCTTAGGGGGTTTAGGGGGTTTAAGGTTTAGGGTTTAGGGTTTTGAGGTTTGTCCTGAGAACCTTTTGGGGTTTCCGAAAAATAGGGGACCCTAGTATAGTACCCTAAATAGTAGGAGCCCCATAATAAGGATCCCAAAGTAAGGTACCCTAATTTTCGGAAAATCCCATGTCGGAAACTGTTTCAGGTTTAGGGTTTCGGGGCTTTAGGGTTTTAGGGGTTTAGGGCTTAGGGTTTAGGGCTTAGGGGGTTTAGGGTTTCGGGGTTCAGGGTTTAGGGTTTAAGGTTTGTTAATTCAGGGCCTTAGGGTTTAGGACTGAGGGTTTAGGGAAGCTCCCTTAAGTATAGTGATGAAGACCTGCAATAACATGGTAACCTTAGGATACTCGCCCTCCATGTTAGTCACGCTGTGCAAAAACTGTTGAGGAGTATGGAAGTTCTGGTTGTGTGCTTGACGGTGAAACCCCTAAACTGGCAAACCCCTAAACCCTAAACTCCTAAACCCTAGAGGGATTCAAGGGGGTTTTAGGCTACAGGCATTTCGGGCTGAGAGAGTTAGGACAATCGCACTGATGTGTTGTTCTTCTCCTGTGGCTACGGTGCAGGGTCTACGTAATAGGGAAACGATAATTACGGTGTAGCGTTCTGCGCGATTTCGAACTCGCCTGTGGACGAGAAGTTTCTCCAATGCTCACGATCTCGAACTGATCGGCACATTTCCGGCGAGACACATGCTAATGTCCGAAGATCGTCAAAGGAGAAGAAGAAACCCGGCTGTCTGTCCATCCTGCCCCCTGTGTAGCTCAATCTTTGCGATGCAATGTGTGCTCCACCCTCCACATCTTCCCAGGTTCCTCTCGACTTGTTCCTAGAGAATTCACCTGTGCGCGAAGAACGATGTTGCTGAGTTTCACTTCGAAGTCGCTGCTCTGTCGCTGCCTGGGTTTCCGACCGACGCAGTTGCCGTCGCCCCAGCTGGAGCTGAAACTCTAGAGAACACGCCAAAGCCAGCTGACGCCAGGCCGTGCCATCTTGCATGCCCCCCGGGTGAGGAAAGTCAGCCAACAGACCCTTGCGATGAGATGAGGAAAGGTCCTCCGAGAGGGGCGTGAAGGAATCTGAAGAGCAATAGATCGTTCTTCTGGTCCAGAAAAATCAAAAATCGCTCTTCCGCAATATATATCACCTTCTCCCACAGGCGCTTCGACATACTGCTTTTTGCGGCAAGGTCCGGCAGCAGCTTCACAGATAAGGGCTTTTGCTCCAAAAACTTGGCATGTTGCCGAGTAGTCTTGCCGGCAACACATGAAAACTTATCAGCTTCTTCTTCGAGGGTAGAGAAGGTCTGGAAGAAGTTAGCCGCATCGGCACAAGGCTGCACTACTACAGGGAGTGAGGCGGACCTTCAGAAAACACCAACCTTGACATGTACGAACCTGTAAACTGGCCCGCAAGCCCTCAAATCTTTGAGCCCTGCACCCTAAACCCAGAACACCCAAACCATAACCCCCAAGGCCCTTTTTTATTCGTACAGGGTCCTGAATAGTTTTGGCAATAGGGGCTCGCAGAGAATCCTATTGCTAAGTAAAACCCTAAAGCCTAAACCCTAAACCACCTAAAATCGTATCCCGAAAGGGAACCCACCCCTATCTCAGCCATATACGACTAAACACCTAACCCTAAACTCCCTGAGAGCTAAACCCTGAACCATAAGCTTTGTCCCCTAAACTCCCTAAACCCTTAAACCCTAAACCTTAAGCTTGGTGCCCAGGGGCCGTGTGCGCCGTCGGGAACTCCAGGGATCTGGCGCCAGTGGCAGGGGGGGGGGGGGGGGGGGG